>PVLA01011888.1:0-48990 GCA_004027455.1 Hydrochoerus hydrochaeris | reverse complement strand
CCTGAGGAGGGCTGCGGTCTCTTCCGGGCAGCCCTGGCCCTTACCTTGAGCGTCGCTCCCTGGCTCCAGGGCAGCTCCCTCACCCCGCAGACTTCCCAGCTCCTATGGCTGACCCGTGGGCCTCCCCAGGGCAGATCCCTGACACAGACTCGCATGGGACATTGATGTGGGCTCTAGGCCTCCAGCTGGACTCCTGCGGGACACTGCCGTGAGATCCAGGCCCTCGGCCGGACTCTCTGGGTCACTCTTGTGTGGACAGGTCTCTTGCGCTCTTTGGCATGTGACTCTCTGGGTGAATATTATAAAAACCCTGTACACCAAGTGTCCTGTACTAAATCCTTTCCCTTGTAAACCCTGGCTACAGCAGGGTGTTGACACAGGTTCTTACTATGTAGTCTGGGCCTTGATCCTCCTGCCTCAGCCTCCCAACCACTGGGATGACAGGCATGCACCACCACGCCTGGCCTGTGTATGCTTAAATGCCACCTCATCGGCCTTGCTGACCTATTCAGCCACAAGTGCACTGAGTCAGTCACTAGGGAGACTTCAAACACAGCCCGCTGCATGCTCATTGGCGGGGGACACTGCGTGGAAGTCTTCTCTGGGGTCCGAGACCTCGTCTTTTGCAGCACGAGCCTGGACCCTGAATGTCCAAACCCAAGCAGCTTCTCCAAGCAGCTCCTCAGCACCTCCCACACACCGAAGGAGCAGCGGGGCTTGGTCTCAGCTGAGGTGGGTTCACGTAACAGAAACTCACCATTTTAAAGCCAGGACGTCCAGCTAGGCATGGTGGTGCACACCTGCTGTGCCAGCATTCGGGAGGCCGAGGCAGGAGGATCCTACAGACCCCATACTCAGGCCACTTAGGGCTCCTGCACGTGGGTGTTAGGTATTTTGCCGTGAAGTGCACTGCCTGGGTGCGTTTCTACCCGCCAGGCAGATTTTATAACCTCTTCTGGGACACACACACATATTTACTAATTCCTTTACAAAGCCATGTGGATAAAGTGCAGAACAGAGAAACAAGATTCTCTTTTTTACACAAAGAATTTGCTATGTAGCCCAGACTGGCCTGGCCCACGCTGTGACCCTCGTGCCTCAGCCTCCTAAGTGCTGGAGTGACAGGTGCGTGCCTCCACATCCGGCTGGAATACACCTATCAAAGAGTCACCAGCCACTGTGTTCCCCCATCAGCCTTGGTATAACCTCTCCCTGGGCCGCCGGTTTCAGCCAGTCATGTGACAGCCAGGCCCCTCACTCCTGGCATGTGAGCGGGGCGGGGCCCGGAATTCTCATAAATATTATTTCCTTTTAGATAAACAGTCTTTTCACAGGCAGGCCCTCGCCAGTGAGGACCACCGGGCGCTGCTCGCAGAGACTCTATCTCCTCCGCCCTTTTGCAAGATGAATCTTTACATTTTCAATCTTCTCTTAATAATCAAAGCCTGACTTCCTCCTGATCTGCCCAGCGTTACCAGGGACGTCTTTACCCGCCCAGCAGCAGGGGCTTTTTTCCTCTACGTCTAAAGAGCCTCCCGTCCTCCGGGAAACCCCAGAGGACAAAGCCACCTGCAGCCACTCCCCCGGGATGGGGCAGTCACCCACCACAGCACTGTGGCCCATGACATCCTCATCTTACAAAATGACAGCAAAGGAGGCCCTTCAAGGATCTCACTATGGAGCCCAGGCTGACCTTGACCCACAGCGATGCTCCTGCCTCAGCCTCCTGAGTGCTGGGATGACAGACATCTGACACTGTGCCCAGCCAGACCTATACTCACAAATGATGACAGAAAACCGCGTGAAAATAAAATAACTTACACGTAAACAGCCCTGAGAGCCCTGTTAGCACAGCCCTGCCCCTCGGGGAGAGGAGGGAGCCGGAAGCAGACAGGCACCTAGGGCTGGGCTGCGTGCTGACCTCAGTTCCCACCAGATCGCCGGCAGCCAGGCATCCCGTGCTGCTTTTGGGGCAGCCGCCCTGAGCTCTAAGGACTCCAGGTCAGAGACGAGGAAGTGGAAGTCAGGCAGGGAAATGGCAAAACCACCTGCGGCAGAAGGGGCTGCAAGGAATGTGCTCTTCATGGTTTGGTTCTGAGTAACAGGTAAAACCCCCTAGAATTTACAGAAAGAGAGGCTGACTCAACATGGAAAGTGCAGAACTTTGTTCGCTTGTTTTTTGAGACAGGGTCTCACTTTGTAGCTGAGGTTGGCCTCACACTCACAGCAATCCTCCTGCCTCAGCCTCCTGAGTGCTGGGCTGAGGAGTGGTGCTACCGTGCCCAGCTAGAAATGGATACTCTGGTGACAAGGGGCTTTGTGGGAGGAGCCGGGTTCCCCCTCTCCTCTTAATGTCAGGACTTTCCTCTCTCTTGGTGGCACTGGGGACGGAAGCCCCGGGCCGGGGTGCTAGGCAAGTACCCCCACGGAGCCCCGCCCGCCCCACCTCACTTCCTTCTCAGTCATTTTGGAGAAAAGTACAAGACTGTCTTGAGCCGCTCATGCCCAATTTCCTCGGCTAGGGGACTGCTGCAAAGGGAGGTGAGCTCAGGAATCAGGGTCCACCACCACGCCCGGCCCTGCCGGCTGCTCACTGCAGCGGAAGGGGTCAGGGCACACAGCGTGGCTGGGGCTTGAAATAAAAGGCGACACAAAGGCAGGGCCCCAGTCTGTGCTGCAGCACCCCAGGGCGTCGCTCCTCACCTCTGCTATGCTGCTGTGCAACTCGCCCTACGTCAGCTGGAAGGCACCGCTGCAGGGTGGGCCTCGCCGGGGGCCGGAGTCACCAGGCCCCCGATCTGGACGGGGGCCAGCTGGTCATGACTGCTGACTGACACAACAGGGCTGTCAAGCTCCCCGCGGTGGCTCCTGCCTGTGACCCCAGAACTCAGGGGTGCTGGGAAAAACCTATTCAAATCCAGCGTGTGTGACATTAATTTCTGATTACTACCAAAACCTGAATGCTTGTCACCGGGGGCCACTTCCGTTTTCCTAGCTATGATTTAGAACAGTAGTTTGGTGGATTTTTTTTTCGGGGGGGGGTCTGGTTTGTTCAACACAGGGTCTCACCGTACGGTCCAGGCTGGCCTTCAATTCACAGCGATCCTCCTGCCTCAGCCTCCCAAGTGCCGGGTGAGAGTTTTCCCTCTAAGTCTATCAAAGCTTCGGGCTCCGCTTCTGCTTTTACTCTTTACCAAGCCACGTACCCTGGCGTGTTTACAGCCTGACTCTGTGACGAGCAACTGCCAAAGCTGGGCACAGTCTCTGTCTAAAAGGTGTTGCGGGGCTCTGCTGACAGTGACTGTACCCAGGGCCCAGGACGTCGCCCTCCCGACCTGAGCTTTGCAATTCTGCACATTTGGACCTTCTGTGCCCCTCTCCTCCCTGCACCCCAGATGCCTGCATCTACCCAGATGTCAGATAAGCAGGTGAGGACTACTGTCCCTTACAGGTCTCCGTAGCATCAGTCACCATCCTAGTTAACATTCAACCGAACTCTAAAACGTGCTTTGTTATTTCTTGAGACAGGGTCTCACAATGTAACCCAGGCTGTTTTCAAATGGGCGGGAGATTGTCTTGCCTCAGCCTCCCAAGCACTGGGGCCCTAGGCACTGCCACCCTAAGTGCCTAAAAGCACAAAACTTTGAACTTTTCTTTCTTTTCAGGTCCAGGGACTGAACCTGGGACCTCCCACATGCTAACAAGTGCTTTACTGCTCAGCTACATCCCTGGTCCTTGTTTTATTTGCGGGGGGGGGGGGCAGAGGGTACTGCAAGGACAGGGCCTTGCTAAGGGACTCAGGTTGGCTGCAGACTTGTGAGCTTTCCTGCCTCAGCCTCCTGCACAGCCACACCTGCCTGGAATGTTTTACAGTGTGGTTCACAGCTGCAAGAACAATGCACAGCCTGTCATCCCCGCCCTCAGGAGGCTGAGGCAGGAGATCACTTTGAGTTCAAAGAGGCCGTGAGCTACATAGTGAGGTCAAGGCCAGCCTGGACTATGGAAAGAGACCCTGTCTCAGAAAATCAGAAAGATGGGAACACGGCTTATTAGGCTGCTGTGCCCCCAGAGAGTAAGACAGAAGAAGACAACCCGTCTACACCAGAGACCTGGTTTTGTCCAGAGCGCGGCCCTCCCCGCTAGTGGAGCCGGACGCCTGGGCTCCGGCAGTTCCACTTCCATCCGTCCTGCGCTGTTTGATGGACGGGCAGTTTCTGCACAGAGCGGGTTGCAAGGAGAAGGCGCGAGCGAATGCCCAGGCTTGGGCAGACTCTTCAGGTCCGTATTTACGTGTTCCCTTTTGCATTCCAGTTTACTGGTCGGGCTCGGGCTCCTGTGAGTCACCTCCAGGCAAACTGAAAACGCTCAGCCCTGGTGGCCCGGTCGGCTGAGGTGCAAACCCTGGAGACCCATCAAAGTCGCGCCGGCCACAGAGGAAAGAGCAGAGGTGCCAGCGCTTTGTGCTAAGGGGGGGTGACAAGAGGAGTGACCCGCGCTCCCAGTGAGGCCGGAATTCGGGCACCAGGGCTCCTGCCCTCGGCCTTGGTCCTGCCTGCGGGTTTGCAAAGTGAGCCCCGGGCTCCCACGGCTTTGGCTGCAGGCCACGTTTGGAGGCTGCGACCATGACCCTGCCGTCGGCTTTGCTGCTCTGACAGTGCTGCGTCCTCTGACACTTCTGGGCCTTTGTTTGGCTTTGGTTTTTTTGAACAGGGTCTCGCTCTGCAGCCCAGGCTGGCCTTAGGCTCACCATGGGGTTCCGGGCATGTGCCACGACACCTAGAAACTTTTTTTGGTGTTACCATTTAAAAAAAAAGTTTTTTAGAAATTCTTTTTACTACTTTTGAAAAAAGTTCTATTTAAGTCACATTATTCCTCCCTCACGAAGCCGGCTGGCTGCCACTCGCCATGATACATAACAGCTCGGGTCGGGGCTGATTTCCCAGCAGCGATAACCGGGAGACTTAGAGGCCAGCGAGGACATTCCTGCTGCGGCGAGGACGTGTCTCAGGAATGTGAGTGCATCCCTAAAGCACAGCTTTTGTTTTTGTTTTGTTTTTTAGCATTACTGGATTTTTAGAAAACCTTAAATTTTACTTCATCTTAAAGAGGCTAGCACACCTGCAATCCCTGTTTCTGGGAGGCTGAAGCAGGAGGATCACCACAAATTCAAGACCAGTCTGGGCCCTGTAATGAGCTCAAGACCAGCCTGAACTACACAGCAAAATGCTTACTTGGGAAAAAAAAAACAAAAACAATGAAAGAAAAAATGTGTGACTGATGTGTAGCTGGGCCAGACCGACTGACAGCCAAGGCCTAAGGCCAGACGGCTGCGCTAGGGTCTGCCTCCCTCCCGCCGCAGGGAGGTGCGCCCTTCTTGTCTGTTTGGGGTAGGGTCTCACTAGGTAGCCCAAGCTGGCCTTGCAATCCTCCTGCCTCAGACTCCGAGTGCTGGGATTCTAGGTAAACCATGCAGGCTGGCACCCTCCGTGGGGCAGCAGACAGCTGGGCGCGCCAGGCAACCACGCAGGACCCCAGCCTCTCTCCCCTGCCCCCCGAAAGCACCTGAGCCACAGCTCCATGGCAAGGAGAAACATTCAGCAGCTTCAGAGGCAGGAGGATCTGGGTTCAAGCCCAGCCTGGACAACTTGGACGCAGAGTTTGGGGCCACAGCCCTGTGCCAAGGCCTTGGGTTCCACCCCGGGGTGGGGAGGAAAAATTGGACCATGAAACAAACAAGCAGCAATCAGTGTCTGAAACAGCAGGGCCTGGGGGGAGCGAAAATATTACAAGGCCTGGAGTTGGCACGGTGATACATTTTTTTCCATTTTTAGAGATACAGTGAACAGAGAAGTACGAACGGAGGGGAGGAGGAGGAGGAGGAGGAGGACACACTGACCCTGGAGCTGGGAGCCTAAGGACCAACTCCCACCAAAAACCCCACCCCAGTGCCTCGGGGCAGCTTTCATTCCGTGCCTGGAGTCTCAGTATGAAGGTGTTGGGGTTCGCAGCAGAAGGAAAGTTCCTCTACTTTGTTTCAGTTTTGTTTTAGTGGTGGTGGGCTGTACCTATTTCTTGTATTAATTTGCAGTTCCTTAACCTGTACATAAATCTCACAAGCTGGGCAGGGTGACACACATCTGTGTTCCCAGTGCTCGGGAGGCTGAGACAGGAGGATTACCACTGGATAGTCAGTTTAAGGCCAGCCTGAAGTACAAACCATAGTGAGATCCTGTCTTGGGAAAAAAAAAAAAAAAAACTCTAAATAAATAAATTTAACATTAACCAATAGGATGAGGCCTTAATCTTAATAGTTAAACTGCACTTACAAAAACTTGTAGTCCCAGAAATTCTGGAGGCTGAGGCAGCAGGATTCTTTGAGCTCAGTCATTTAAGATCAGCTTGGGCAACACAGCAAGATTCCATCTCAAAAAAACAAAAGGAGCTGGCTACAGTAGTGACACCTGTAATCCCAACACCCAGGAGGCTGAGACAGAAAGATCCTGCAAGTTCAAGGCCAGCCTGAACTACGCAGCAAGACTGTCGCTGGAAAAAAAGGAGCTAATAGTTACACTAGACCCCCAATCACTCTCTATATAATCTACATGATTGGCCTCCTATATTTTTATTTTTTATTTCTTGGGATTTTTTTGAGATAGCTTTTCTCACCTTGTAGTCCAGGCTGAGGCTGAACTCATGGTGATCCTCCTGCCTCAGCCTCCCAAGTGCTGAGATCTGGGGTGTACACCACCACGCCTGGCTCTTCCCTGCTTTCTAACCATTTTTAAGTAGACACACCCCTGGGCTCTGACTGGCATGAGACCATGTTACTAAACCAGCAAGCGAATACTTCCTTATAAACTTAACTCCAGCAGATGAATTCCACGAGGCTTCCCGCCCACATTCTCAGATCTAATGAGATTAATTTCCTGGGCCTTTGTGTCTTCTTGGTAGCTTACAATTTTTAAGTGTCAACATAAAACCTTATTTTTCAATGTGGGTGGTGCTCATCCAGCAGGCCTGAGTAATCCTTGCAGTGAATACCGTTTCCGCTTCAGCGAGGGAATGGGCATTGCCCACCTGGCCTTTCGGACAGGGAACATCCATCCCACGCACAGACCTTCACAGAACTCCCATCTGTAGGGCTTTAGAGACAGGGTCTCACCGTGTAGTCCAGACTGGCCTCTGACTCCGAGATCCTCCTGCCTCGGCCTCCCGAGTGCTGGAACTCCGGGTGTGTGCCACCACACCAGCCCAACAGACTGGTCTTCCACAAATGCGTCATCTTCAGCTCTCACGTATCAAATGAGAGTAAGCAGTCCCAATGTCACCAGGGCAGTGGCTGTTTGGTTTGGTATCTGCTAACCAAAAGCCGTGCTAACCAGGCGGCAATGACAAAGGAAACCCGACGAATCTCTCTTCTGAGCACTTGTGTTTCACCCACAGAAGTTCCGGGGTGCTGTCTCCCACCTTCACCCCAACCCAAATCTCTGACGGCTGAAGAGCTGTGAGCCACTGTGAGCAGTGGGCGCCAGCTTGGCGTCCCAGGGCGGTCAGAAGGGGGAAGGGCTCCCGACAAATACACCTTGCAGTAGTTAATTACTTCAAGACAGAAAAACTGTTTGGGATCTGGGTGAGATGCTATGCAGGGAAGGTGAGGCAGGAGTATCTCACAAGTTGGAGGTTGACCTGAGCTACATCTATCAAAAAGTATATATTTATATATAAGCCTAAGTAATTATAGGCCTGGGAATGTAGCTCAGTGCAGAGCACCTACTTGCCTGGCATGTGTCAGGGACTGGGTTCAATCCCCAGAACCAAGAGAAAACCAGAAGCAAAAATGCACCCAGATTGGTATATTTGGGGGAGGGGCAGGAGAGTCAGTGAGTTTCCTGTGGCACCTCCTTGGGGGTCTGAAAGTGCCCCAAAGACAGTCCAGGGCTGGGGATGAAGCCCCGTGGTCCTGGCACGGAAAAACGAAGTCTCCTGGAAACAGTGTGCTTCGAAACCTAGTGTGGTGGCACACACCGTGATCCCAACACTTGGGGGCTGAGGCAGGAGGGTTGCTGCAATTTCAAAGCCCGTTTGGGCTACACAGCAAGACCCTGTCTCAAAAAAAAAAAAAAAAAACCAAAATACCAAAAATAAATAAATAAATGAAGCCACATGTCATCACACAGTGGCTTCTTCCTCTGCCGATGATACGCATCACAGCCAGGTCTCCCCGGGCGACTTCCTTTATGGGCACCTGAGCCAAGAAATAAAGACGGCAGGGGTCCAGGAGGGCGCCAGCATGCTGCCGCCCGGAGGCCTGGGCCAGCGAGTGAGGAAGGCCGAGTGTCCGGTGGACGTCGTCACCACTCAGGCTGATGACCGAGCCCGTAACACCATGAGCTGACACCGGGCGGAACCTGTCACGGCTTCCCAACCCACAGGCCAGCGCAGGAGGCGGCCCGGGCAGCTGTGAATCAGGTGTGCGTGCGTGTGAGTGTGCGTGTGTGTGTGCGCGCGCGTGCCCTGTGTCGGGGGCAGAACCCAGGGCCTTGCACCTGCTAATCACGTGTCCCCTCCCCGGAGGACACCCGGGCCTCGTGCTGGTTAATCTTACAGGGAAATCCGCGAGGCTCTTTGGACTCAGAATTTGCAGGCTAGGGGTAAAATCTACTTCGCGTCCTTTCACAGAGTAGGTACCGCTCAGCAATGTATGTGCGCGGACTCTCAACAGCCTTCAGCTTCGTGTCCTGGTTGTGGCAGGTGTTCAGTAAAAATTTTTGATCTTGGGGGTGAAGTATGGCTCTTTGTCTAGCGTGTGTGAGGTCCTGGGTTTGAGTCCCAGCACCAACACATGCAAAGGAGAAGAAAAAGTTCCGGAGGCTGAGGCAGAAGGATCACAGCAAGTTTGAGAACTCTGGGGCCAAGCCGGGCTACACAGGGAGTCTAAGACCTAGAGCGTGGCTCAAAATCAAAACACTTCTTTTTTTTAATTTGTCTTAGTGTTGGTTTTTCTGCCTTAACCCCCTGCTGGGATAACAGACCTGCGTGCCACCATGCCTATCGAAGAAAAGAAACTGTAGGTGGTTAAAAAGCAATGCTAAAAAATATGCTATGAAAAGACATATAAAACTCATTTTTTAGAATCTAATTGTGTTAATGTAGCCATTCCTACTGTCCAGCCTCACACAAAAACAAAAAGTTGCCCTTGAAGTTATTACAAATGACACAACTGAGCTCTTTTCTACAGTTGATCACTCTCCACATCTTGCAATTTCTCAAAAGTTTTCTAAGTATGAAAGTTTACTCCTAAACACGATTTTTTTTTTTTAAATAACCGGGCCTTGAACCTACGGCCTTCACACTGAGCCACCTCCCCAGTCCTATTTTTATTTTGTTCATTTTGACAGAGGGTCTCCTTCAATCAACAAGTTGTCTGGGCTGGGCTCCAATTTGTGACGCTCCTGCCTCAGCTTCCCAGAGGGCCGGGATGACAGGCATGAGCTTCTGTGCTGGGCTCGGAGAGGAAACTCAAAGAAGCACAGAAAAAGGTTTCTGCTCCCCCGACCAGGCAGGATGTGGTTTCCACCCAGACCTTTGATGCAAACACATGGTAGAAGCCTGTCGTTTTTAAAAGCCTGTGTGGACTTTTACCAAAGTCCTAAAGTGTGTGTCAAAGCCAGTGGCATCCGTGCAGGGCCCCGGGTGCTGCGTGCACCTGTCCTGGAAACCCGGGGGCCGCCAAGGCCACTCACATTGCACCGAGCACCAGGGCTGTGCCAAGCCGGGTTCGCAAAGCCTGTCATCATCTCACCACCCGCGGGCTGGATCCCAAAGCCAGCGGGCGAGGAACCCTCAATCACGACTGTGCTGCACACCCCAGCCCTGACCACCAGGGCACGGACGGCTGGACAGACGGCTGGATGGCGGGGCTCACTCTTCAGCCACCAGCTCCTCCAGGACTCTAGGTTTCAGTTTGTTTTTTTTTAATCCTAAAACCTACTAATAAAAATACAGCAACTGAAAACAGACATTTTGCCTTAACTCTCAAACTTTGAGCTAGGAGTCCCGGTTCATACCTGCCATCCCAGCACTGGGGAGGCTGAGACAGGAGGATCACTGTGAGGCTGAGGCCAGTCTGGGCTACACAGAGCTCAAGGCCAACCTGAGAGTGAGACTCTGTCTCAAAATAACAAACAAAAAATTGTGTACATATATACATTTGGATATAGACAAGTGTCAACGATTCATTCATTCTTCCTCATAAAGTTACCAAGTGAAGTCATGCTCTAATCCCACCCACCTTTCTCTCCTGAACAGTTTCTGCTCCTCACTGTGGATGCCACGCATTCACAGAAGAGGGACCATCGTCACAGGCCTCCCTGTAATCAGCACCCAGCTTCACTGTTTATTAATTCAAGACCCCAAATGCCAGATGCACATTCACAGTTTCACATCATTCATCTACATTCCGGTTCCTGAATTCTTTCTGTTCTTTCTTGGAGACACGGCCTCCCCCTGTAGTTCACGCTGGCCTCCGACTTGTGGCAATCTTCCTGCCTCAGCCTCCTGAGTGCTGGGATTATAGGAAGGTGCCACCACACTAAGCAGTTCCCGTTTGTTCTCAGCAACTCCTGACTTTGCTTCCTTCACAGCTCTCCACTCTCAGAACAGAGCAAGCCGAATAACACAAGCACCTGAAGCCCTCAGCTCCGAGGCGGAAACCAGGGCCTTCACACTGAAAGCCATCCATGGCCCTTTTTAAACTTCTGAGACAGGCCCTCACCAAGTTCCCCAGAGTGGAGTGGAGCTTGAGACCCTCCTGCTGCAGCCTCTGGGAGCGCTGGGGTGACAGGCCTGCTCTACCACGCCCAGCTCAACTGGAACTCTTTTCTGGGTCCTTCCTAACAAGCCCTCGGAGCCGCGACTGTCCACATCGAGGAGAAACGTCTGCCTCTAGTCCAGCCCCCAAATCCACAAAAACACATGGCACTTTTCCCTCCAGAATCCCGTCCCGCTGTTTAAACAACCAGAAACAAAAATTTCTATCCTCGGCTTAAGAACTACTCCTGATTTCTCCTCCCCACTCATCGATAAGCTAAAAGGAGGGAAAGGGAAGGATTACCATACAGCACTCCGAGGGGCAGTTTGTTTTTTTTGCTAATTATGTGTGTGCAAATGTTGACGACCATATGTTGTTTAAAATGGATATTTGCAAACATTAGCCGAAATGCTGTCATGCATTCCTTTGGACAGGGGATGCTTCTTAACTGCACTGTCTTCATTTAAGGGAGTTACTGCCCTCGGGATTTCAGTGTTAATAACAGTAGCTGCTTCAGAGCCGAACAAATGGTTATGTAAAAACAATGCCAACAAAAAATAAAGGGAGGATGCACTGTTTCTAATTGCTCCAACCTTGCTTTATTTTGACAGATTCCCTGGCCTCATGTTGGCCAGTACCCAGCACCCCACGTCGCCCCACAGCCTCCTTGGAGGGACCCTACGGTGCTCCGCAGACGCTCGGCTCCTCTGGGAGGACGACCCGTGCGCGGCGCGGGCGCCGCTCCCGAGCCTCGGTCCCTCCTTACCAACCACCTCTGGTCCCGCGACCTTCCGGGAGCCCGGGCCGGGGGCACCTCTGGGCCTCGGGTCCCCGCGTGGCCCGGGCCCGCGACAGCTCCGCCCCGACGGCGAACGCGCCTGCTCCCCGCGCCCCGGGCAGCGCCGAGGGGCTCCCGCAGCCCGCGCCCCTAGGTGTCGCCGCGGCCCCGACCCCGTCCCTGCCCCCGGGCCCCGGTGCCGCAGCACCTCCAGGGCGCCCCCGAGCACCCTGGGGCCCCAAGCGCGCCCCGAACCCTCCGGGCCCAGGGTCCCCTTGAGCCGGACGGCTCAGCCCGGGCCCTGCGCCCCGAGACCGGGGCCCCGCCCGGGGTCGCCACGGGGACTGCGCAGCGCGGCCTCCACGCCCCCGGCAGGGACCGCAGGGACCGCAGCGTCGCCCCGTGCGCGGCCCGGGCGGGGACCCGGCCGCCCCCGTCCCGGCCCCGCGGCGCCTCCCTGCCCGGCCGCCCGGCGCCCTGGCCCCACTCACCCAGAGCTCGGCGCCCCAGCTCATGGTGCAGCGCGGCGGGCCCGGGCGGCTCCGCGGGCCTCCCCGGCGATCGCTCGGCCTCCAGACCCCGCGTCCGCCTAGACCTGCAGCCGCCGCCGCCGCCGCCGCCGCCGCTCGCGGATCTGGGCCTGGGTCTCCGCGGCGGCCGCTCCTCCCCGCCGCTCCCGAGCAAAATGGCCCGAGGAAGAGGCCGCGCCGGCCGCCGCAGCTCCTCCGCCCGCCCCACGCCCCGGAGCGCAGGGGGAGGGGAGCGGGGCGGGACCGTAGGGGGCGGGGTCGGGGCGGGGCGGGGGAGCCGAATGGGGCGTGGCGGGAGCGTGGGTGGGGTCGACGGGGCGGGGACGTAGTGTGGGCGGGGCCTACAGGGCGGGACCTGCGGGCGGGCGGGGCACTGGGGAGCCTAACTGGACGGGGCCAGAGGGCGGGCTGGTCCGAACGGGGCGGGCCCTGAGGTGCCGAAAGGGGCGGGGTCAGAGGACGGGCGGGGCCGAGTGACAGATCGCGCATGCGTGTCTGGGGCGCCTCGGCCACGCCCCCTCACCCAGCCCGTCGGAGGGGGGCAGCGTCGCCCGGGGCGCGGGAAGGACGCCGTGCGCCCTGCCGCTGGCAAGTCAGGACCACAGCGATCGCTGGGGCCGGTTGGGGAAGGCGGGCCGCAGAGCTTGCTGGCCTTCAAGCCAGGCCCCGCGCCGCAGCCCGGGGGGAGCCGCAGCCCCCGACGCGGCCCTCCCCGCCGGCTGGGCGAGGCTGGGGAGGCGGCCGGCCGTGGGGCCCCCCGGGCCTCGCTGCTCCTGGGGACCCAGTGTCGTCCACGACAGGCTGCGGGCAATCGGCGGGCGGGGCCCGGCTCTACAGCGCGCTCGCCGGCCCTGGCCCCCGCCGCCCCGGCGGTGCTGCCCCCCAGGCGGTGCCGCGCTGCGTCCCGGGCCGGCCGCAGGCCTGCTCCCTCTGCCGGCTACCGCTCCTCCTCTTTCGTAACAGGGGCTCACGGAGTGGCCCCGGCCGCCCTGCTCATCCTCTCGGCCCAGCCTCCGGAGTAGCTGAAATTACAGGCTTGAGCCAGTGGGCCAGGCTTCCCCACAACTTTATCTGAGTAACCCTGGACTCCCACATAGGCCCCCATTTAAAAACAATTTCAGAGACACGTTTCTCTAACACTCCCCACACACCTGCTTATCATTCTTCACAAAGGAGGGAACTGGAAAACCCTCAAACATAAACCTCCTCATCACTTCCTGTGTGGGTCACACGGAAACCGTCAAAATTGTCTTGCTCTGTCTCCTTTTGGTCACCTCCCCCCATTCTCATTCCCCTTATTTATTTACTTATTTATTTAAAGACAGGGGTCCCACTATAGGGCTGCACTTGAGCTCACTATGTAGCCCAGGTCAACCTAGAACTCCTGGGGATCCTCCTGCTTCAGCCTCCCAAGTGCTGGTATTGTAGGCATTGTGTCTCTTTATCTTGCCAGAGTTAAGTACCCTATGCTCCAGAGACAAGTAGATATTTAATAATCCCAATGGCCAGCCACCTTCCTACTACAACAGATAAATAGTGGCTGGGTTGGAGGGGCTGGGAATGTAAGCAACAGTGCTGCACCGGTTAGTGTGCTCAGATGTGGCCACAGTTGAGGAAATGCACGTTCTCTGACAATCCTAACCTTGGTAATCACCTCCTTTCCCTTCCTGTCATCCCAGCACTTGGGAGGCTGAGGCAGGAGTTTGAGGCCAGCCTGGGTTACAGAACAAGATCCTGTCTCATAAAACAAACAAAAATAAAACAAATACAGATAAAAATAAAAAAGTGCTGGGGATGTAATTCTCCCTCCAGGGTGCCAAATCTTGAGTGTTTTTTCAGTTAAATACAACGGTCTGATCTTGACTGAGATGTCTCAAAAAGAGTGGCCACTTGCAAAAATAGGCTAATCTAGAGGCAGGACAATGTACTATCTTAAAAAAGAAAGAAAGGAAAGGAAAGGAAGAGAAAGGGGCAGCAGAAGACAAAAGATGAAACTTCAAGATGAAGAAGCCGGAAGTTGTTATAGGAACCCAGTAAAAAGCACGGCCAGAACAGAGCGAGTGGGAGTTTCTGAGTTTGTGCTGCAGCAGCTTTCAAGCTGCCTGGGTGCTTGTGGCACCTGAAGAAGCTGGAATCTTCCCACTGTAAAGGAAAAAGACGCTATTCACCTTGAAGCCATGGGAGAAACAGGGACCAGGAAAAACGCGGATAAGTCAGTAGAAAAAAGGAAGTACTGAATGGTTTTTTTTTTTTTCTTTAGGGACAACTAAATCTGTTGCAGTTTTTCAGTTTCCTTTCAAACAAGAGGGAAGGGTTAGGAGACAAGGGATTCTCCCTCCAGGGTGTGAGGGCGCACGCCTGTCATCCCAGCACTTGGGAGGCTGAGGCAGGAGTTTGAGGCCAGCCTGGGTTACAGAACAAGATCCTGTCTCATAAAACAAACAAAAATAAAACAAATACAGATAAAAATAAAAAAGTGCTGGGGATGTAATTCAAAGCAAAGGCTTTCGGTTCAGTGCTCAGGAACCACACACACACACACACACACACACACACACACTCACACACTGGCACGCTACACCCGATTGTGACCTGACACACTTAGGAACCCACTCTCATTGGTGATATTCTAAACCCTGCCCACGTTAATGCTGGGATCACCTAAGGGCTTGGTGTGGGTTGTGTACGCCTGTTTCACTCTTAGTAATATTTAGGGAATGCTGGTTTACCAAGTTATGATCTTAGCCGGAAACTGTATACTGCCACCGAATAATCTGATTATGTGAAAATATTAGCACTAAAAGGAAGTACTGGGATAAACAGAACAGAGGCCCTGAATCGGCTTCTCGGTGGTGAGAAGCATGTGTGCCAGAGCTGGCTGTTTCACCGGAAGCTCTGGAAGGTGTGCCATCGGCGCGCTGGGCTAGCACGGCTGTGGCGAAGGAGCTGCATGCATGTGGAGAACTCAGCACAGACGGTGGTCGAGCCGTCTCCTTCTCCACTTCCTCTTGAAGGAAATAACGCTGCTGTCTTGAGATTAGAAAGAAACAAGTGCACAAAAGGCTTAGCACTGGGACAGAGTGTTGCCTGCCTTTGTCTTCTGCATTTACTTCCTATGCCAAGGAAAGCAATTCTTTAAGAATTTCTGATACAATAAAATCCCCTCCCTGAACCACAGTCCACTGCTGGGAAGCATGAGCCAATAAAATCTAAGACTGAAACAAAAGCTTCCGGTTGGGGTGAGGGGGTGGGGGTTTACTAACCCTTCCGAGTGTGAGGTCCTGAGCTCAATCTACAACTCCAAAACCAAAGCTTCCATCTACTTTTTGCTTAAGAACCCCCCCCCCTTCAGTATTGGGGGTTGAACCCACGGCCCTTACACTGAGCTCTGTGCCCAGCCCATTTTTATTTTTAGATAAAGTCTCACTATGTCTGAAGTAAATTGTTCAGGCTGGAGTGGAACTCCAGATCCTCTTGCTTCATTCAGGCTTCTAGAGTACTGAGATTACAGAGCTCACCCTCTATGCCCAGTTGAAATTTCCTATTTCTTTAGCATTCAAGTTACAGGTGCTTCTCCACTTTACTATGAGCTTTCAACCCCTATAAACTCATTTTAGGTTAAAGATGTCACCGAGTCCAAGGTGCGTTTCATACCCCCACAAGTGCATCATACAGTTAAAATCTGTCAGGTTGAAACACGTTCAGGTGGAGACCATGTGCATGCTAAGGACCCAAGAAAGCAGTCAAGTAGAAGTCGGAGGAGAAGGAACTAGGAAGTCCCTGCTGAGCACCGGCCGGAACCAGTTTCCAGTCCTGACCCCCAGATTCCCCTGCAGACATGCTCAAGGCAGGGAGGACCCGGCTGGCCGTGGGCGAGCAGGTCAGACCTGCTGGGACTGGAGGTCGCAAGCTTGACAGGATTCAAGGTGCCAAGGGCCACTGTCCTGGTACCCTTGCCAGGAAGATCCCTTCCTGCAAAAGAGACCCTGGGGCCTCTCCCATACCCAAGAATGCCTGAAACTTCAGCCACATCCCTGGAGCAAAACAGTAAGCAGACCAAGAATGAAAGTGCTGAGTGACTCCTGAGGGATGACCAGGCCCCAGTTTGCCTCCAGGTCCTCAGTGCTCAGAGAGGTTTTGGGTCGAAATATCAATGTATTTGTTGTTGAAAAACTGTGTAGCTCAGGCTGGCCTCCTGCCTCAGCCTCCTGAGTTACAGGCCTGTACCAACCACCACACTCAACTGAAATGTCAATTCCTTCAAGAAGAGAAACAAATGGAGTACCAAGTGCGGTGGCTCACGCCTGTAATCCCAGCACTCGGGAGGCTGAGGCAGGAGGATCATTGACAGTTCAAGACCAGCCTGGGCTACAAAGTGAGTTCAAGGCCACCCTGAACTGCATAGCGAGACCCTGTCTCAAAATACCAAAAAGTTTTTAATTAACAAACTAAAGTTGGAGAGCATTAACTTATGAGTTACTGCAAAGGTTTTTGGAAATGTCCCATGTCATCAGCAGTACCGCATTCAAAGTACACATTCTGGAACTTGTGGCAACCTTCGGTTAATCCTGCAAAGCTACAGAAAATAGCAAGATAAAATGCACTTGACTAAGAGGACGAGAGCCAAAGCCAAGTTTATGTCCCTCTCCCCTGCCCCTCCAGGCTTTTCCAGTCTGTCCCCTTGGAAGCCCCCAGCAGGAGAAGCAGGCATAACTGGTTCTGACAACTCGGTTTCCACCATGATTATGCAAATACTCTTTCCTTGAAGCTCTGAAGTCACGTGTCTCAATGTAATTGCCAAATTGTCACATTTTCTCGGAATTGAAAAAGTAACTGGCCAGAGTTGGGCGTGGTGGCGCTTGCTTGTAATCTTGGCACTCTGGGGGCTGAGGCAAGGAGGAGGATCCATATGAGTTCAAAACCAGCCTTGGCTACATAGTGAGTGCAAGAGTTCAAGGCCAGGGCTGGGGATTTAGCTCAGTGGCTTAAGTGCCTGCCAGGCAAGCACAAGGTCTTGAGTTTGATCCCCAGTACAAAAAACAAAAAAAAGAGTTCAAAGGAACTATATAGACCTTGTCTCAAAAAAACAAACGGGAAAAAAAAAAAGGAATTAGGCAGGCATGGTGGCACATTCCTGTAATTCCAGCACTCAGGAGGCTGAGGCAGGAGGATTGCCACGTTTAAAATTGGATTATTACTTGTTTTTTAAAAATTTTCTGCTTCTTTATACTTGGTAATTATGATGTGACTGCCATTGCGTCACGCCAACTATACCTGCCCGGGGCTTTGTGAGGAGTTTCTTCCTTCACATATTTGAAACCAAACCATAGTGTGCCAACCATTTATCTTGAGAATGAGAGGTATAAATGGGGAAACCGAGACAGAAGCAGGTGTGGTAGCGCAAGCCTGAAATCCTAGACACAGAATCCCGAGTCCAAGCACAGCGTGTGCAACTCAGCGGGACACTGTTCAAACAAACAAAACCCCGAAAAAGGGCTAAGGATGTAGCTCAGCGTAAAGGCCCTGGATTGAATATGCAGCGCGGCAGAGGCCAAGGCAGGAACATCAGGAATTCCTGCCTAGCCTGGGCCGCACAGGGAGGCCCTGTCCAAACTCAGAGCAAAACAGAAAAACAAAGAAATCCTGTAAACTTGTTTCCCAGAAACAAAAGTCATCAACTTTGAAATTATTTTAATGTCTTACCACTATATTATTAGATAGAATTGAGATGTTATTTCCCTATTCTTAGTGTTGTTTGAGACAAGGCCCAGGCTGACCTTGAGCTCATGGTGACCCTCCTGTCTCAGCCTTCTAAATGCTGGGATTGTAGGCATGTGCCACCATACATCTATTCATTTATTTGTGGTCTTTTTTTTTTTTTTTTGGTACTGGGATCAAACTGATGACCTTACGCTTGCAGGGCAGGCACTTAAGCCGCTGAGCTAAACCCCCAGCCCTATTTTTGGTCTTTTTGAGACAGGGTCTCACTATACAGTTCAGGCTGGCCTGAGTTCTCTTTGCAGCCCAGGCTGACCTCAAACTTGCCATGATCCACCTGCCTCAGCCTCTCAGTTGCCGGGTTTCCAGGTGTGCACCCTCACGCCCAGGTACACAGGTCTGACTTTAAGGATGGGTGCTAAAAACTACCCAACTGATAATGTGATCCTGAGAAAGTTATTCAAATGCCCAGGAATTGTTTTTGCAACTGTTACATAAAGTGAATCTTGACTATCCAAAGACCTTTCAGCCTAATACAATGTGCTCTTTCTTTACAGGAACACAGCCGGAAGATTATGCCCTGGGGTTTGTGAATAGAGCCTGGATGAGAGCTCTAGCTGGGTCATTTCAAAATCAGAAGACCGGGGCTAGGGACTTAAGCTCAAAGACACAGCATGTGCCTAACAAGTGCAAGGTCCTGAGTTCAATTCCCGGTACCAAAAAAAACAAACACACAAAAAGCAAAAAAACAAAACAAAAACAATTGGAATATGTGCCGGGTGAGGTGACTGCACACCTGTAATCCTAGCACTTTGGAGGCTGAGGCAGGAGGATCACCATGAGTTCCAGGCCAGCCTGGGCTATACAGCGAGACCTCTCCTCAAATAAACAAACAAACAAAACAAAACAAAACTCCAAAACCCAGAAGATATAAATTTGCTTCTCAGTGTTTGTTGCTTTTTTGATGTTTTGGGACAGGGTCTTGCTGTGTAGCCCAGGCTGGCCTCGAGCTCGCAGACTGGCCCCCAATTTCTTCTGCCCAGGACTCTTTCTTTCTTTTTTTCTGTATTTATTTATATATTTGAGACAGGGTCTTCCTGTGTAGTCCAGGCTGCCCTGGAACTCTCGGAGATCCTCCTGGCTCAGCCTCCAGAGTGCTGCAGTTACAGGTGTGGGCCACTGTGCCTGATGTTTTTGTTACTTTTGAAGTCAAGATCTTTCCTCCTGAAAACAAGAAAGCAATATGATCAAACTGAAGAAAACAGCGAAACTGCTTACCTGCGCTGGCTCATGTTTCGCATATTAAATGACAGAGGTGACTGAGAGCTTGAGCTCACACCTCTGGCGGCTCACTGAGGCTGGGACTCTGCTGACCTTCCAGCACTGCTAACAGGAAGTGCTTCATTTTCCTAGAACCTGCATTTGGTCTAGGCGGAGTTCTTGCAGGTCAGCCTGACTAACCCCCTCTATAAATGTACTATAAATGAAAGAAATGACATATTATCTTGGGCACATAATAACATTTTTTATTGGGGCCGGGGTTTAGCTTAGCAGCATAAGTGCCTACCCTGGCAAGCGCGAGGTCCTGAGTTTGATCCCCAGTACCAAAAAAAAAAAGAAGCAGTTTTTATTTGAGTCATGTGGCTGGAGCCCCACATTTCACATGCCCAACTTCACCGTCCAATTTAGCTTATTAGTTCATTCTTCATAACAGCTTTCTTGACTCCTCAGACTTCGACCTTTTCTTGTTAGGAAACCAACTAAACAGTGTAGTAAAACAATAGTGTTTCCAAATTCTTTGAAAACAAATTTCTGCTTTTTAAAAAAATTTGTTTTGGAGACAAGGTCTTGCTATGTTGCCCAGACTGGCCTTAAACTCCCTATGTATCCCAAGTCAGCTTTGGTCACACAGTGTTCCTCCTGCCTCAGTCTCCTGGTGCTGGGATTACAGGTGTGCACCACCACGCCTGGTTGCATTTCTACTATGACATGAATATAATGCTGCCTTAAATCTAAGGGTTACTATGAAGATAAATACAAATGACTAAGAAACGCAGTAGGGTTTTTTTGTTTGTTTTGTTTTGCAGTTGAGAATCAATGCTCGAGAACACATGATTTAAACTTCTATACAGTCATTTCAGACATAGCCTGAATTTAGGTTTTCAAAATCCTAGTGCTGTATTCTTTCCTTTATGTCAAAAAGAAGTTTATTTCAAAAGGGAGGAGGAGTGCTGGACCTGGTGGTGCACACATGCAATCCTAGCACTCAGGAGACTGAGGCCAGCCTGGGCTACATAGTGAGTTCAAGGCCGACCTGGACACATAACGAGCTCATGCCTCAGGAAACCAAACCAAAACAAAAAGCCCCAAACTTTGTTTTTCACCCAAAACTTTTTAAAGAATTTGACACTGTTATAAAATGCACTATTAATGCAGTTGGTAGCCACTCGGTGTCAGAACTCCTGGAGGATTTTACTTTCTCCTTTTCTGCTTAAGTGATTACACAGACATAAAAAGCACTCACTACTTGCACAAGCTAAAAACAAGAATCTAAAAAATAAACCTGGATGGTCTGTTGGCACTTTTCAGAAGTGTGTCATTCTACAATTCTTTCATAAAGAAAGAGTAGGAGAATCCTTCCGACCGGAGAGCTGGCAGTGAGCTCTAATGAGCAGAAGGCAAGTTTCCCCATAGAAGTGGGAGAGAGGGTGTCAAGGCTGAGACTCCAGCCGTGGGATGGAACGGAATGGCAGGCGCCAAAGCCACACAGGAGCCGCTTCCCTGCGATTCCCAGCTCAACCTGGAACGAATTACCTATTCCTCACTTGCTTGTCTGTCGGGGAAAGAGTGACAACACCCACCTCCTATTGATCAGATTGTGCCAAGGACCACCTGACAGAGCGCCTGGAGACCTGCTTCGGGAGGGTACCACGAATCCCATCACTGCAAGAATTTCCCCTGGGAAACATCTACCACATCTTTCGCCAGCGCAGCGCTCGGTAACATCAGTCCCATGGACCGCCAGGCACAGTGTGGCAGCCGCGGGTGCGCCCACCCCGACCCGTACGGTTTGGCGGCCGTTGTCATGGCAACGGTCAGCAGGGTTTCCCGCGGGCCTCCCCCCGCCAAGGGTGGCTTCACTTCGCGCTAAACCGTAGACTCCACAGAAGGGAGGCCAACTGAAAGGCCACAAGGTGGCCAGTTTAGGCCCCGCGGTGGCTTCTCGGACCACAGACAGTAGCCCGAGACCCAGCAGCCGCCAACGCCGCCACCGCCGCCGCCGCCACCGCCGCCGCCGCCGCCCCGCCGCCGTCGCCGTCGCCGTACCCCTCGGCACTTCCGGCGGTCCCCGCCCTTTGACCCGGAAGTGGACTAGAGAGGAAGCAGCTGGTGATGCGGGAGCAAACATGGCGGCACTGGCGCCCTTCGGCCCCGCTGGCTCCTGCTGTCTGCGCCTGGCCGCGGACCTCCGGCTGCTTTCGTTGCTGGGGCTGCTCTCGCTGCTGGTCGAGCCCGGCCTGGGCCGCGTCCACCACCTGGCACTCAAAGTAAGGCCGGGCAGGGCTAGGCAGGACCGGGCCGGGGGCGGAGGCCGAGGCCACTCCTCCGGGACTGGGGGCAACTTCGGCTCCGCTGGGCTTCCGAGTACCTTGGCCGCCCCAGTGTGCTTCTCGGCCGCGACGCCGTCGGGGATGGGAGCCGGCGGGGTGAATGCGAGGCGCCGGGTCCCTGTGCTGCCTGTCTGCGTGGGGCAGGGACACTGGGGCTGACGGTGGGGAGGAGGCTGCGGCTGCGGCTGCGGCTGCGGCGCGGTGGGGAGGACGCGGACGGCTGCCCTGTGGTCTCTCCCGGTGTCCGTAAACCTCTCTTCCTGCAGCCCCTCTTTCAACCCTACCCCATCTGTCGCGGCCGCGGTGTCAGCTCTTCCTTACCCTTGTACCTGGCGACTTGAAGCTTTGCTGAACCTGAGCCTCAGTTTGCCGGTTCTGTCAGGGCTCTTGCTGAAGAATTCCCTGGAGAAATTTCATATCTCATTTGAAATACATTTCTAAAAACAAAAAGAAAAAAGAAAATAAAAGAGAAGTTTGAATTAGGCCTAGCATCTTGCTTTATACTGCAATTCACAGTTAAAAGTCCTCGAAGTCAGTATGTATCACCAGGTGATTCAGCAGCTTAGCATATCAGGGTAATAGAAAAGGACATCGTTAGGACTCACAACCTTGTGCTTTCATAGTGCAGTATGTTAATAAGTTTGTGGTCTTGTACAAAGTTTATCTTGTAAAGAAAGCCACATTCCGTTAACCACGAAGCATTGTATTTTGTGAAGGTGGAGTATTTTGTAGATCTAGATTTAAGAACCTGACCGGATTCCTACAACCATGCTTTGGATATCAGCTTTTGTTGCCTACAAATAAGAATTATTCCGATGAAAATGGTTCTTAACCATGGGAAAATAGGTGAGTTTTGGTTCCTTTTGATAATCTGTTAAAACAAATATAGAAATTCTTCCCAGAGAAATGCATGTTGAAGCTAGACAGAACATGCTTAGGTTTCATAAGCCCGGTGAAGTTTACCTACGGGTCCCGGCTCCCACAGTAACTCCAGAAGCCAGGGGTGGTAGCTTATGCCTGCATTATCAGCTACCTGAAAGGCTGTGACAGGAGGATCATGAGTTCAATGCTAGTAATACAGTTCAATGCTGGGTAATACAGCTAGACATTCCCTCTCGAAACAAAAAACGAGCAGCACAAACTCCTGGGCTTTAAAGTTCTGCTATTAAAGACCTTGGGTTTTTAAGTAGTGAGCAGAATTCTTACAGCTTATAAATTAGAGGCAAAGCCATCAGCCAGAAACTCAAGGACTGTGTCTCCTGGCTTTGAGTCTAGTGCTCTTTCTACATTTCTAGAATTAAAATGAGGCTGGCATCATGAGCTATCTTTTCGATGTCTATAGGTAGAAAATTTTACCAACCACCATGGTAGAAGTAAACTGAATTTGTATAATTCGATTCATTTCTGCCTGTTGTGTTAAATTACTTAATGATTCCATCCAGGTAACCTGTTTCTTAAGTATCATTGTGCTCATTCTGTAAGCGATTCTGGAATTGTTTTCTCTTAAATGTTCTATTGTCTTGCCCAAGGAAGTGGAGATCACTGGGAGAGAGCCTGTGGAAACAGCAATAGGTCTTCTGTTTTGCTTGAGGTTGGTTAGAGATCCAAACTTAAAGAGGTCAGTGAGCAGCCACAATGTGCATTGATGGTTTAAACCAATTACCATGGAGGATTGAAAGTCCACCAAAGCAGGCAGAATCACGTGTCAGCTAACCTCACTGACCTTCGCCAGGTGGGGAATTCCACCCCATCCCTACACTCATTTGCTTGTTGCCATTTAAAAAATTTTTTTTTAATTAGAAAGGAATCCTTTCATTTTAATTTACTTTTATTACATTCCATTATTCTTCTGGTTTTCCCAGGTTGCTCACATTTCTTCTTGACCTTTCTTTTTTTGTTTTGTTTTTTTGATGCAGGGTCTTGCTATATAGTTTAATTTAAAAA
Organism: Hydrochoerus hydrochaeris; assembly: GCA_004027455.1. Taxonomy (NCBI): domain Eukaryota; kingdom Metazoa; phylum Chordata; class Mammalia; order Rodentia; family Hydrochaeridae; genus Hydrochoerus; species Hydrochoerus hydrochaeris. The sequence continues at coordinate 25,599 of PVLA01011888.1, read as the reverse complement.
TGATTTACTTACTTTTGCTATATAGTTTTTTGTTGTTGCTTTTTTTTTTTTTTTTTTTTTTTTTTTTTTTTTTTTTTTTTTTTTTTTTTTTTTTTTTTTTTTTTTTTTTTTTTTTTTTTTTTTTTTTTTTTTTTTTTTTTTTTTTTTTTTTTTTTTTTTTTTTTTTGGTCTTTTTTTTGAGACAGAATTTCATTGCTGTTCAAGCTGGTCTTGAACTCGCTTTGTAGCCCAGGCTGGCCTGGAACTCACAGCAGTCCTCCTGCTTCGGCCTCCCAAGTGCTGGGATGACAGGCGTTACAGGCATGTGCCACTACGCCTGGCCCTTCTTTGTGTTTTTGAAGCAGGGTTTCACTTGAACTTACTTTGTAGTCCAGGGTGACCTCGAACTTGCAGTGACCCTCCTCTGTCATCCTCCCAAGCGCTGAGATGACAGGTGTGCGCCACAGAGCCCAGCTGCTGTATAGTTTAGACAGGCCTTGAGCTTAACTGGGTAGCCCAGGCTGGTCTTTTTTTAAATTAATTTTATTGGTACATTTTAGGTATGCATGACAGTCATTTGTACCTATACGAGACCTATGTTGATTCTTTTTCCCTTATCCCCTTCCCTTCCTAGAACTCCTCTTCCCCTAGTTACAAAAGCTTTGTTTCCATTTTTTCCTTCTCTTTTTTCTTTTCTCTTTCTCCCTTTACTTCTCTCCCTTCTTTTGTCACCCTTCTAGTTTGAACATTTTCTTCCTATTTCACAAAATCTGTTACACATTTAGGTCCTTCTTTACAGTTTTGCTTTCTCACCAGAGAAACCACACAATATTTATACATGTGTGTCTAATTTATTTCACTTAAGAATATGGTCTCAAGGGGCCTCCATTTATCTAGAAATGTCTTGAGCATATCCTTCTTTGTGGCAGAGTAATATTCTATTGTCTTAAAAAAACCACATTTTTATTCATTTACCAGTTGATGAGCATTTGGGCTGTTTCCAAGATTTGGCTGTTACAAGTTGTACCGCTGTAAACTTGGGTTTGCATATATTGCTGCGGTTATTATGCTTTCAATTCTTTCAGGAAGATACCAAGAAAGGAAATAGCTGGGTCAAATGGAATCTCTAGTCCTAGTTTTTGAGGAATCTCCACACTGATTTCCACAGTGGTTGCACCAGTCTGCTCTCCCACCAACAGTGGACAAAGGTTCCTTTCCCCACAGCCCCACCAGCATTTGTTATTGGTTGATAACTTGATAGTGGCTGTTCTTTCTGGGATGAGGTGGAATCTCAGTGTTGTTTTAATTTGCATCTCTCGAATGACCAGTGGCGTTGAACATTTTTTCCTGTACTTATTTGCTGTTTGTACTTCTTTATCTGAGAAGTATATATTCGTCTCAGATGCTTATTTTTGGTTTGAGACTTTACATGTGAGGGGTCTGATTTTTTCATGTTCTTCATATATTCTAGATACTAGTCCTTGGAGGCACAGCTAGTAAAAGTTTTTTTTCACACTGTGGGTTGTGTCTTCATTCTGTTGGTGATTTCTCTTGCTGTGCAAAAGCATATGTAGGGAGCTGGGCGTGGTGGCTCACACCTGTAGTCCCAGCACTCGGGAGGCTGAGGCAGGAGGATCGTTGTGAGTTTGAGGCCAGCCTGGGCTACAAAGTGAGCTCAAGGCCAGTCTGAACTACATAGCGAGACCCTGTCTTAAAAAAAAAAGGCAATAAATAAATAAAGCCTTTGCTGACAGCAGTGTCTTCAAGAGTTCTGCCTGCTCTCTCTCCTAGCAGATTTAGTGTGTCTGGTTTAATATTTAGATTTTTGATGCATTTTGATTTTATTTTATTGCATGGTGAAAGACATAGGTCTCATTTTAGTCTTTGGCATGTGGAAAGCCAGTTTTTCTCGCACCATGGACCATTGTTTGTGTGTGTGTGTTTGTTTTTGTTTTTGGTACCAGGGATTGAACTCATGACTGTGTGCTTGCAAGGCAAGTGCTTATGCCGCTGAGCTAAATCCCCAGCCCTGTGTGTGTGTGTGTGTGTGTGTGTGTGTGTGTGTGTGTGTGTCTTTTTGGGAGGGTTTTGCTGTGCATTCAGGCTGGCCTTGAATTTACTTTGTAGCCCAGGCTGGCTTCAAATTTGCAGTGATCCTCCTGCCTCCACCTCCTGAGTGCTAGATTACAGGTGTGCACCACCACACCTGGCTTCCAGCACCATTTATTTATTTTTGGTACTGGGAATGGAACTCAGGAGCTTGGGCTTCCCAGGCGTGTATGTGCCCCAGCCCAGCACCATTTATGAAAGAGGCAATATTTCTTCCAATGAAAGTGTTTGGCCCCTTTGTCAAAGGTAAGGGGGCTGAGTGTGCTGGGAGTTGTTACTGTATGTTTTAATCTGTTCCGTTGATCCTTGAGTCTTTTTTTTTTTGCCAGTACCATGCTGTTTTTATCACTGTGGCTTTGTAGTATGATTCCGAGCCAGGGATTGTGATGCCTCAGCCTCCTGAGTGCCAGGATTACAAGTTTGCACTACCACGCCTGGCTTCTCTCTTAGTTACTTGAGTTTCCTCCATGTTTCATGGTTTTATGTTTTGTTTTGTTTTTGAGACAGAGGCTGACTGTGTAGTTAAGCCTGGTCTTGAACTCACTGTGTAGCTCAGGTGGGCCTAAGATTCGAACTCATGGCAGCACTCCTGCCTCAGCCTCCTGAGTGCTAGGATTATAGGTGAGAGCTGCCATGGCTTGCTGGTTTCTCCATGTTATATGTACCATTTATCACTGTTGTCAGCTCGTTGTTGCTGCACTGTACCGATAGATCACCTTTTGCTTAGCTCTCCCCTGTCAGGGATGCTTGGGTTGCTTCACTCTCTAATCACTGAATGATGCTGCTACAGATACTCGTGTGCAAGGTTGTGGGTGGGTTTCCCCCTTGAACTGTACAGGAGATGAGCCCAGGGCCTCGCACGTGCCAGGCAAGCTCTCAGCCCCGGGTGGAGGCAGGACCCTTGTAAGTTTCCCAGGCTGGCCTCCATCTGCTCTTCTGCTCCAGCCTCCTGAGAGCTGTGATACAAAGTCTCTTGCTGAGGGCTAATTCTGGCTCCCAGGAGACCCTGGATGGGAAGTGGAGGCCAGAGAGCACCTCGCTGATGTTTGGAGTGCTTTGCCTGAATTCGGGCGTTTTGGGATTGGCCGCGAGTGTGGTGTGGAATAGACCTGCGTCGGAATCGTGGTTGCCAGTGCCTGCGACTTTTGGGCTTGTCATGTGAGAAGCCCCAATTGGATCTGGGCCGGCAGACAGGGTAAAGCCAAGGAAGAAAACCAAATAGTCTGTACCAGAGCTGGTTTCTTTGTCTTGGTGGTGGTTGTGCTGTGGGTTGAAGCTGGGGCTTTGCACGGAGCTGCGGCCTGAGCCCTGTCTCATTTTCTTTCTGAGGCTCCTGCTGCAGAGGTGCCCCGCTAGGGCTTGCACCCGACATCGTCCCTGTCTCTGTGTCCTGGGACTCCGGGGTGCGGTGCGCATGTCCACACCCGGCTGCAGGACACCTTTAAACACGCAAGGGAGCAGGTAGCAGTTAAGGTGGGCGGAGCTGACAAGCAAACAGCAGTGCAGAGAGTGGGCAGCTGGCAGCCGGGCCGCAGGGCCTTCAAGACCAGGAGGGTGGAGGGGGCGACTCTGTGGCCAGGCTCTGTGTCCACCATGGGTCCACAGGGGGCTGCCCAGCGTCTTGGGTGGTGGGACAGGTGGCAGCGGGGCTGACAGGGCTGATGGGGCTGCAGTAGATGTGAGTAGCTGGACACAGCGCCTGCCCGGTAGCTGACTGAGGAGCTGCTCCCTGAGGAAGGGCCAAGAGCCAACCTGGGGGCCGGCGTGTGCATGGCCGCAGGATCTGTCATTGTCACTGTCGCGTCACCTGCCCTGTGGCATCCCTCATCCTTTTGCAGATTACTGCAGGGGTTACGTGGGTTGGGGCGCTGAGAGGCGCGCAGGCCCGCTGTGTGCCGGGCACCGGGGGAGGATCAGCCAGGGCTGTCGGGAGCCCCAGGTCCGACCGAGGCTGGGGGTGCCTGTGCGTTAGGAAGGGGATTGGCCAGGAGGAGCTTATGGGCAGTAGGAGGGCCATCGGAGGGGACAGCGTGGGTGTGTGGCAGGAGGTTGTCCCTGTTGGTGTGCAGAGGGACACAGGCTCCGCACACCACTCTGTGGCCTCAGAGCCCTGTCTTGGAGGTTGTCACAGAGAGCCTTGGGTTCCTCTGGGGCCAGGGCTGGCAGAGCAAGGCTGGCCTCTAGGGAGTGCATTCCCCTGGGGGCCTGGAGGGCTCAGATGGTTGGCATGGGCGGAAGAGGAGGGGTCAGGCCTGGCTCGACAGGCGGGCAGACAGGGCGAGGGCGGGGCAGCGAGCTTGGTGCCTCCACCCGGCGGGGTCTAGGGTGGGCAGTGTTGCTGGTGTCGGTTTTAACGTGTCTCCAGTGGCACACAGGCCCTCCCCGCCAGCCACTTCAGGGAGAGCACAGGTGATCGGTGATCAGCCTGGCTGGCGCGCGGGGCAGGCCCTGGATTCCCTAGCCTGGAGCCCATCCCCTGACCCCCCAGCCCATCCCCCTCCACGCAGAGCCCTGTGAGCCGTTCCTCCCCGAGGGGGAGCTGGTGACCTGGGCCTCTGCTGCCTGCTGATTGCGAGTTGGTGGTGCTAGAAGGTTCTCCTGGTGCCGGCGCTGAGTGCAGGACGTCCATGTGCCCCGTGCTCTGCCCCAGGTCTTTGCTGTGGGCGTTTTGGGTTCTGCCTCTTTCAAGTACAGGTATCTGCCCCTTGGGCTGCTGTGAGTGTGCAACACCTTGCATCCCTGGCTGAATGGCTGCTGCCTGGTGACCCGTGTGCTGCTTTGCTGTCTTCTCTTTCTCTTGCAGTGCTGGGAACCTGAACCCAGGGCCTCGCACTGCTAAGCATGGGCCCTGCTCTCCAGCTGCCGTGCTCCTGGTCCTGTGGGAGTCTTGTGTCTTTCTCCTTAGATGTGGGGTTTTTCACTGACAGGGAGACAGTTGAGGTTGAGAAGCACTGTCTAAACAGGGCTGTGGCTCACATCTGTGTCCCAACACTCAGGAGGCTGAGGCAGGAGGATTGCTGTGAACCCCAGGCTGGCCTGGGCTATATAGTGAGACCCTGTCTCCAAAAACCAAAGCCAAGCAAACAAGTAAAACTAGAGAGAAATTCTGTCAGCTCTACAGAATAAGATTTCTTTTCCTTCATCTCTTTATTTCAGTGTATGTGATTAATAAGGAGGTGGGCCTGAGTTTGAGTCCTAGGTGTTCGGCTGAAGTTCTGTTTATCTGAGGCTTCTGTAACCTTATTTGCAAACCCTGGTCTTCCAGGGTGAGAATAGGCTGGCCAGATTAGCATGGGCTCCAGTTACAACACGACAGGTGTCTTTCTAAGAAAAGGAGAGAAGCCTGGCAGTGTAAGTTCCTGCCGTCCCAGCTACTGGGAAGGCTGAGGTAGGAGGGTCTCTCAGGCCTAGGTGTTAGGGCCAGTCACAGTGATATGAGACCCTGTCTTCTCATAAAAGGAAGGGAGCGAGGGAGACAGACAGAGGTCAGGGACAGGACAGGGGAGGTTTTAGGATGATGGAGGTGGAGCTGGGATTGGTGCCCTGCTCACCAGAGGCAGCTCCTGGAGGCAGCAAGGCGGGGAAGGTGCCAGTCCGCTGGCTGCTGTAGGTGATGCTGGCTTCCGAAGGGGTGCACTGTGGAGGCTTGTGAAGGGCTGTGACGGAAGGGTCACTTCTGGTGACGCCATCTCCCTGACACTGTCCCCAGTGCAAGGTACTCATGGCAGGGGTCAGGGAGTGCATGTGTGTCCCTCTTAAGAAGTCACCTATGGTTCCGATCCTGCTCGCCGCCCAGGCCCCCGGTGACTGCCTGGAGCACAGCCCTGTTCTCCACGCCTCTCTGCCGCTACTTTGCTGTTGGCTTTTTTGTCGCAAGAGTGAATCAAGTGGTTCCATTTGTGAGCCACCGTCCATGTGTGCTGAGGCGAGAATCCCAGCGTTATGATCAGGCTACTAATTAAAAATATTTTCTTGAAAAAAAAATTAGGGTTAGGGTTAGCCTTAGGGCCTGCCGCCGTGCCCTGCCATGCCGTGCGTGGGGATGGCGCCTCTGTCACCAGACCGGCCATGGTGCCTGCTCTTTGCCTCTCCTTCAGAGCTGAGTGCTTTTACCAGGGTCACAGACTCAGATGCTGTGGGAGCCAGGTGGGCCCTGTCACAGAGCTGGCCGGGGACAGCAGGGAGAGCCCACTGCAGAGCATGAGTGGGTGTCATGCTGGGGCCCAGAGGTGCTGGAGCTTGTGGTTTGTTCTGGTCTTTTTTAAATTTTTTTTTCGTGTTTGAGACAGGCTTTGCTCCAGGCTGGCGTGGAGTTTGCAGTGATCCTCCTGCCTCAGCCTCTGGGGTGCTGGGATGGCAGGTGTTCATCACCACTCCCAGCTCTCTCTCCTTTGAAGAAAAACCACAAATTAAAGTTCATATCACACTAAGTGTAAAAATTAGGAGGCTGGAGGGGGAAGCTCTGTGGTAGAGCTCTTGGCACACAGGACCCTGGCTTCCATTTTCTGTGCAGAAACAAAGCCAAGCAGAGCCTGTACCAGCCTGTGTGTGCCCCAGGCTGCAGCCCTAGAGCCAGTCCTCGGGCTGCCAGGGGGGTGGTGCAGGGTGACCTTCAGCTCTGACCTCAGCTTCGGCCGGCAGGTCTCATGGTTCTCATTGTTTGTGGAGTTCAACTTAGGAGAAAAGCTGCGGGGAGCTGACTTCCTTGTTTGCCTTAGGTCAGGAGCAGCCATGGGAAGCTGCTGGGAAGTGAAAGGAAAAGTATGTTTTAAACTCTGAAATTTAAAAAATAAAAATAAAAAAAACCCTCTGAAATTGAGGTAAAACGACAGGAATGTTGATACAATAAAACAACTGTGGGATGTTTTTTGGGGGTGTTTGTTGTGGTTTTGTGTTTCTGGATGTCAAACCCAGGGCCTCGCACACACTGGGAAAGTACTCAGCCCTCAATACTGCAGCCCTCAATACTGCATTTTATTTTATTTTTATTATTTATTTAGTTCAGGTTTTTTTTTTGAGATGGAGTCCTGCTATTCGTCCTGGCAGGCCTTGGACTCACTATGAGGCCCTGGCTGGCCTCAGGCTCACAGTAAACCTCCTGCTTCAGCTTCCTGAGTACTAGGATGAGAGGCATTCACCACCATGCCTGGCGGGGATTGAACTCATGACCTCATGCAGGCCGGTGCTTAAGCTGCTGAGCTAAACCCTGGCCCCTAGTTTTTGTTTTTTGAGACAGGATCTCACTGTGTAGCCCAGGCGATCCTCCTGCCTCAGCCTCTTGAGTGTTGGGATCACAGGTGTGCGCCATCACACCTGGCTACCGCTGTTTTTCAACTGAGGAAGCAGAGACCACCAGGCAGTAAGCGTTGAGCTTCGGGAACCCTCTCTCACACCTTCATCTGGAGGATTTGCTTCTGCGCCCTGGGCAGCTGTTGTCACGTGCCCGTTTCCGTTGGGCAGTCTCGAAGCGCCAGGTGGCTGCCCACTCCCCTGCCCCCCAGGTTGCCTCTCTGAGGGACAGGGTTCCCTATCTCCTCGTCTCCTCAGGCTGCGGCTCTGTGACGCATCACGTCCCCAGGTCTCACAGTGTCAGCAAGGTCTCCACTGTCACTGTTGCCCCGGGCCACCCTGCAGAGTGAGCAAAATACAGAGACCCTGCAGGGCGTTCCCGCTCCGCTCCGGCCTGGAGCGCAGCTCTGCAGCAGCTGGAGCCACTTCCCTGAGGGTCTCCAGAGGCCGCGCAGAAGCCCTGGCACCGGCACCGCCACCGCCACCGCCCAGCGCCGTCCCCCAGCAGGGTGGGCTCGCGAGGTCCTCCCCACTCCTCCCAGGTCGGGGCTGCTCAAGATGACTGAAAACTAGACGTTTCCAATGGATCGGGACCTGGAGGCCGCCAGGGCGGTACAGCCAGACCCCCGGAAGGAGCACGGTAGAGCCGCGGGCGGGGAGGCGGCGGGACGTGAGCACCGGCTCTCGCTCCTCCTCCGCCTCAGCTGCACCCCCAGGCCGAGCGCCTTCCCGCCAGATCCCTCGCCACTCTGGATTCTGGCCTGTCCAAAAATCTTGTCTGTGCTCCATTTTCCCTCCAGATGGCGGCCGCTTCAGCCCCGACGCCAGGCCGCCTGGCGCAGGTGATGGCACTGCGGCGTCCCGCAGCCTCTGTGCCTGGCACCGCCCAGTCCCTCCGTCCCATCCGCAGGACAGCAGGCGGGGAGACCAGCGAGTGGGGGCGAGGGCGGGAAGGAAGGGGTGACCAGCGGCGTCTCCCGTCAGCCCTCACAGCTGCTGCCCCCGCGTCATTCCAGGTCACTGTTTAGGGGCTGGAGTGACCCTTCCTAAAAGCCAGAGCCCGTGGCGTCTGCCTGGCCATGCCTCTGCGGTCCCTGGCCCCTTAGGAGGGACCCGCAGTCTCTGGCGAGGCGGCCTCGCCCCTCTGCCTTCTGTTTCTCTGTTTGCCAGTGTGCAGCTCTGTGCAGCTCGCTGAAGCTTGGTGGTGGTTTTTCTTGACCAACCAAACGCACAGAGGACCAGAGAGCCCGGCCCTGCCTCTCCTCGGTGGCCGGGGCCCTGATGTAGCCCCCAGCCCTGCAGAGCAGGGGAAGAGAGCGCACGAGGGACATCCTGGTGGCTGATGACAGTGACGCAGGGCAGAGCCGGTGCCCTGGTGGGACAGCGGGAAGCAGAGGGCCTGGTGGAGGTGGCGCCACACAGCTTCGGGTTAGGACGGACCACCCGTCCCCGGGGCCGGGGAGGAGGGGGAAGGGCCTTCACACCACCCCAGCACCCTTGCCCGGTGGGTGAAAAGCACAGGCTTAGAGAGCAGCACGGCTTTTGAGTAAAATATCTGGATATTTTACAATCTCAGAATCAAGACTGTTTTCGAGAAGGCGGCTAGAAGCGTAGTGCCTGGGGTGGGATTGACAGGCCTTCAGGAGGCCGTGCTGGCCGGAGCCAGCCTGGGCTCTGAGCTGAGACGCTCCCCACTTCAGCGGGACGAAATTGCCAGGCTCTGTCCAGCGTTTAAAAAGACTTAGTGACAGAGTGTACCACAGGGCTTAAAAGAAGACTGGAAAAGATGCAGCATAAAAAGCAAACGTTAGTTACTGGAATACACACTGTAACCTCAGCACGCGGGAAATGGGCACAGCTGTTCAGAAGCTGCTGAGACCCCAGGGGAGTGGCCTGCAGATAGGCGGGGCTCAGACTGACTGGCGTCCGGCTCTGTCCCTGACAGCGAACACAAAGTCTGAGAGCATCAAGGCCCCGCGTGGATGTGCGGGTTGGAGACTTCAGGTGCTTTGGGGACTGATTTGACAGCTTTGTTGCCCCGCTTCTCCCCAGTACTGGGGATTGAGCCCAGGGCTTCTGCATGAAGCCGCATCCCCCACTCTTGATTTTGAAACAGGGCCTTGCCGTGTCATTAAAGTGACCAGGTTGGGCTGAAACAGCCTGAAAATTCACACTGAACTATCTCCTGAACTCCTTTTATTTTGCTTTTCAAATTTTGAGGCTAAGTGTCACTCAGTTGCCCAGGCGGGGTTCAAAACTGTAACCCTCCTGCCTCAGCTTCTCTGTGTGCTGAGGTTACGGGCGTGCGCCACAGTGCTGGCCCGGTTTGGCAGTTCTGTGTAAAATGAGATTCAGTGCTGCCAGGCGTGCTAGTGCAGCCTGTAACCCCAGCACTCAGGCTGGGCAGGAGGGTCGCTGCCTGAGCTGCACAGTGAGACTCTCGGCTCAAAAAGACAAAAAAAAAAAAAGAAAGAAAGAAAGTAGTTTAATCTATGTGATACAGAATTTTCCCATCTGGATACGTGTACATACTGTGTGCGTGTGTCAGAAGAGGTCCAGCAGCTGGCACCATGGCACCTAGTGGAGGCTGAGGCTGGAGGGTCCCGAGTTTGAGCCCAGCCTGGCTAACCCAGTGACTCCCTGAGGCCCGGTTTTGGAGTGTTTAGAAGCAGATTTCGAGCACTTGGAAGCCCCTAGGTTTGATGCCCGGCACCTTGAGGAAATAAACACGGCTTACATGAATTTATGTGGTGCTCTTTCCAGGCATGGTTTGTAGAAAATAAAACAGTGAATACTGTACGGACAGAACAACACAGCTATAATTGCCTGGCATAAAGCTTTTGAAGGGGTAAAGCAGTATTACCTACATGGCAGGGAAACTTTTGGCTTTTGGGTTTATGTATCATAATTTTTGAAATGAGTCTCACTCTGTAGTTCGGGCTGGCCTTGGACTGACTTTGTGGCCCAGTATGGCTTTGAATTCAATGTGATCCTCCTGCTTCAGCCTCCCAAGTGGTGGGATCACATATGCCACCATGTCTACCTACTTCTTGCTTTTTGATGACCTAAAACTTCTGTTGCAAGAGTACTACAAGTGTGCTTTGTTTCAGATGTTGTTTGACTTGTTTTTTTTTGAGACAGCGTCTTGCCATGTAATTGAGGCTGGCAGCGTTTAGGAGGCTGAGGCAGGAGGATCGCCTTGAGTTCAGGGCCAGCCTGGGAGACTTACTGAGTTTTAACAGCAGCCTGAACTACTTGAGGCCAGACTAGGCTATATAGCAAGAATGAATCAATCTCAAAAAAAAAAGAAAAAAAAATCACAGCACAGTGATGATGTACTATTTGTTTGGTTGTAAATAAAGTCTGGGGTGACAAAAGGCTGCGTCTGGAGTTGAAGATGCCCAGAGTCGCTCTGCCAGCTGGGACTGTGAGCAGGTGTCCCTGTCTGAGGCTGCCTCCTGGCTGTCTGTCCCCAGTGTGCAAGTCCTCAGCACTGTGGTGCCCTCCCAGCCCCTGAGCGCCCTGCTGACCCTGCAGGAACATGACGCTCACTGCTGGCTGCGTCACTGCTGTGTCCGGCGGGTCCCCCTCGGACGCTGGGAAGGCCTCCTTGCTGGGGCTGCCCCTTGCTGCCCAGAGCGGCCCAGGGGGGTGAGGATCAGGCTGGGGCTGGGGCCCGGGGGCTCTGCCTGCCCACTTCCGGCCCAGGTGCCTGCAGCCTGGCTTCCCTGAGGGCAGGAGGGCCAGGTCTGCTGGGCCCTGCGCTCTGGTGATGGCCGCTGGAGATCCCCACCGTGAGAGGGCTTTTCACTTCTTGGGCCTTGGCTCCTGTGAGCTGGTTTTATAAATACTGACTTACATTTAATCAAGTAAAGTTGTCTGAGTGATTTTTTATTGTTTTGATTTTTGTTTTAATCCTGGCCTCGCCACGTGCTGAACAGGTGCCTGGAGGGCATATCCTTCCTGTTGTGCCTGCAGAGACCTGGTGCCCCTGCGATCTGTGTTACAGGGTCGCTTGCATACGTGTGTGTGGTTTCTTGATGGGGGATCTTAAAGTGGAGGTGTTTGGGGCTGGATATACCAGCTCATGCCAATAATCCCAGCACTCAGGAGGCTGAGGCAGGAGGATCACAAGTTTGAGGTCAGTCTACACCACAAAGTGAGAGGGTCCTATAAATACTATGGCAAATGGTGATACTTTTTTTTTTTTTTCCTTTTTCTTTTCTCTTTTGGAGAAAGGATCACTGTGTAACCCAGGCTGGCCTCAAACTCATTGTGACTCCCTTGGCCCCTCACTGACCCCGTGTCACACCCCGGGGGGGAGGTGCGCGCTGTCCTGACTTGAGTGCTAATGGCCTCTCCTGACCCCGTTGCTAATGGCCTAGTAGTGAGCAGGGAGCCACTGCAGTCTGAGGAAGCGGTCGGGGTGCACTGGGCGTGGGCTAGGAAAGCCAATGGAGACGCAGGCCACAGGTTCCCCGAAACAGCCAGAGAGCGTGGGCATGACCACGTCCCTGGGGAGGCTGCGTCCTGCTGCCCCTTGGGTGAGCCACAAGCAGTGGACGTCGGAACCAACCATGGGTCTCATGGCGACAATGATGTCCTCACACTGAGGTCCCACAGCCACGCAGGCAGCGCCTTCCCGAGTGGAGGCAGCTCCCCGCTTCGGGAGGGGGCGGCGGGCCTGAGCCCGGCCCCTGCCTTTACTGCCGAGCTGAGGCCGAGTGCCTTGCTGGCCTGTGGGTCTGCAGCGGGAACCGGCCCTGGGGGCTCTGCCACGCAGGTGGCCGGCCAGGCGCTGTGCTGGGCCAGCGGAGGTGTCTTCATGTCCTCGTGTCTGCAGGGCCTGCTTCTCCGCCTCCCCGGGCCTGGGCAGGGAGGGCCAGGAGCCTCTGCTCCGGACTCCTGCGCCGCGTGGCTCTGCCTGGCTGTGCTCCCCAGCCGTGGGGCGCAGCAGCGTTGCTCCAGGCTGCCCTGCCCGGCTGGGAAGCCAAGCCCAGCGCTAGGGTTCTAACGCAGGGCTCCTCCAGTGCCTGTGAAAATAAGGGGAATTCTCAGGGGCCAAGAAAAGGCAGGTCAGCGTTCAAACCCAGCAGGTTCAGGGAGGGGGCAGCCAGGCCTGCCCTGAGGCAGCGGGATAGTGGCTCTGTGGGGCAGGGTGCAGGTAGCTTGTTTTTTTTCTTTATTTTTTTAGTTTTTTTTTTTTGGTACCGGGAATCAAACTTCATGACTGCGTGCTTGCAAGGCAGGCGCTTATGCCACTGAACTAAATTCCCAGCCCAGAGGTTTTTTGAGACGGGTCCCCTTTGCCATTCAGGCTGGGCTTGAACTCACTGCTGTCGATCCTCCTGCCTCAGCCTCCCAAGTGCTGGGATTAAGGCAGCCTTTCTTCACTGATGTTTGGTGTCTGTGTCAGTCAACCTCAGGTGTCTCGGAGACACCACATTTAGAAATGCACGGACAAGCTGCAGCCTTGTCAAAGGCAGTTTAGGGGCCAGTTCTGCGTCGCCTCCGAGAGTCCCAGGGCCCCAGGCAGGCCCAGCTGGGCAGCATCCATGCAGTCCCAGCCGGCTGGGCAGTGTCCATGCAGTCCCTGTGGGACGCTCTGCCCTCGCTGCGGTTTCTCCAGCTCAGCAGTGCCCGGCCCCACCCTGCAGTGGTGAGGCTCTGTTCCCTGACATCCCCTCTCATCTTTGCACCGCTTTCTTCAGGTACAATGAATGTTTACACAAATTACAGGCCGGGAGGCGGCTGGGCAGGTGCAGCCCCGCCCGCCCGCTGGGCAGAGCCCGCTCTCCCTTCCGCCCGCCCTGCACGCTCCGAGGCCTGGTGCTCAGGAGGGACGTGAGGGTCATGGGAGCACTGCTCATGGCCTTGGAGTCCTGTGCCAGCCAGTCGCCCTGCGGGCAGAGGAGTGGGGTGCAGTAGTGGAAAGTTGCTTCTGCGCCCCTGACCCCCCTCCGCTCCTGTCTTTAGGATGACGTGAGGCACAAGGTGCATCTGAACACCTTCGGCTTCTTCAAGGACGGCTTCATGCGGGTGAAGGTCAGCAGCCTCTCCGTGAGCGACCCTGCAGGCGCTGCAGACAAGGACACCCTTGTAAGTGTCTCCAAGCCCGGGGGTGCCCTCCCTGAGCCTCAGGGAGCCCCCACCCCCAATACCGAGCCCCAGGAGAGGGAGAAAACCATTCTTGTGACCCCTCTTTTTGGGTTTCAAGACGGCGCTTGCTACGTAGTCAGGCTCACCTTGGACTCACCATGTGGTCCAGGCTGGCCTTGAACGTGTGGCGGTCAGTCAGTCAGTCAGTCTGTGACTAGAGGTTTTACAAGATGGGGAAACTGTCATGTTACAAAACGAATGTTGAGAGCACTGGGAGGAAGCGGGGCCAAAGTGCCCCCTTCTGCTGGTTGAGGGAGAAAAGTCGCGATGGTGGGGTGGACAGTCACCACTCTCCTCTCACGCCACCCCAGATCGGGTTCAGCCTGGAGCGCACGAAGAATGATGGCTTTTCCTCATACCTGGTATGTGCTGGGAGGTCGGGTGGTGGTGACTGGTTGTCCCTAGGGCTCCAGACCCTGGGCTGGCGCCTCCCTCGGTGCGAACCTGGGGGTGACGTGCAGTTGGGTCCCCCAGGGCGAAGACTTGACCTACTGCATTTTAAGGAAGCAGTCGGCCTCCGTCACTCTGTTGACCCTGAACATCTCCAGAAGTGAGTAAGTAACTGCTGCCGCCCGGGGCTGCGAGGCGACCAGACCAGACCCGAGGGGGAGGCTGCGCGCCAGGGACTCGCAGGGCAGGGCAGGGCAGGGCAGGGCGTGAGCCAGGGGAGGGCTCGAGCAGTGGGCAGCGGGGCTCGGCACCAGAGGCAGCTCGGCAGGGAGCCGGAGCCCCGGCCTTCCTGCCCTGGCCTTGGGGGCTCCGCAGAGCACCCACACTCGCCCAGCGGAGGAGGCCCGGCCCCCCCGGGGAGGGAGAGAGGGAGAGGGGAGGCTTTGGCCCAAGGCACTGCGGGACCTGGCTGGAGCCCCGCCTGCGCCCTTCCCTCCTCTCCCTTGCCGCAGGGTGAAGATCAGGTCTCCGCCGGAAGCTGGTGCCCAGCTGCCCAAGATCGTCTTAGACAGGGATGACAAGGTCCCCGGGCAGAGCCAAGGGCCTGATGTGAGCCCCGCTTCTGCGCCCACGTCCAGAGGCAGCCAGATTGAGCCGGTGCGAGGTGAGCAGCGGCCGTGTCCCCCCTCCCGAGCCTGCCAGGCACCCGTGCTCTGCCACAGCCGGCAGGCTCGCGGCCCTGGGTCCACCTGGGAGGTTACCCGCAGGGCGCAGTCCCCAGAGGCGTGCGGAGAGCACGGAGGGCTGTGGCCGCCTCACTCCCAGCTGGATGGAGTGATCTGTGTTTCCTGAAGCTGAGACCGCGTCTTGGAGGCCTCACAGCCCCCGGTGCTTCCCTGTGTGTCCCCGATAGGCTCTCGGCTCTCCGCAGCGCGCTCCCTGGGGTCACATACCCTGTCTGTGCTCACCTGGGGCCGGGACTGCTGCCCCGCTGCCGTGAGGCTCTGACCCACGGCGGCTCCTGTGTGACTGTCCTGGGGGTCTCGTACCGCCCACTGGCACTGTCCCCTGCCACCTGATGGGACTGTCACGTATGAGCACCTGGGGCTCGGGGTGGTAGGAGTGATGTCCACCAGTTCCTCACCCTTGTGCCAGGGAGGTCACCCAGGGTATCACCAGTGTTGCAGCATTGTGGGCCTTCTCCTCTCCTCCTGTGTCCTTTCCTGCTTTCTCTCGTGCCTGTTCCTGGGAATTGAACCCAGGGCCTTCTCACTAAGCGGACCCATGGCCCTCTTTCATTCTTCGCCTTGGGAATGGATAGTGCGAAGTGTCCAGATTGGATTTGAACTCACAATCCTCCTGTCTCAGTCTCCCAGAGTACTGGGATGACTGGGCATGTGCTGCCACACCTGGCTTGGAATTCTTCAGACACAAAAACTTTACATGTGTGGGACTTTCCTTAGGACTGGTCTTCTGGACTGGAGCTTCTGAAACATCCGTGTTTTTGAGACTTAACACGTTTTCAGGTTGCTTTGCAAGTGGCCTGGGCGAGTTTATGCAGGGATGGTGTGCACCTGTGCGCCCTCGCTGGTACTGGGTGTTTACTCTTTTAAAAAAAGTCCTGAAGTGCCGAGCATGGTGGCGGATGTCTGTAATGCCAGCAGGCTGAGGCAGGAGGATCGCTTGACCTCAGCCTGGGCAACATAACGAAACTCTCTTTCAAAAAGAAAAAAAAGAAAACCAAACTGAAAGCTGTAAAAGGTGTTCTTGTTTTGGTACTGACTCTTCTTACCGGGCTGCGTTTTTCTTTTTGCATGTGGCGTTGCGGGCGGAGGCCAGGCCTTTCTCACCCAGCTGTGCCCAGCTGCCCGCGTGCCAATTGATCATTTAGGCTGGCCACCTGTTCATTAACCGGCCACCTGTTCATTAACCAGCCACTTGTTCATTAACCGGCCACCTGTTCATTAACCGGCCCCTGTTCGTTAACCAGCAGGCCCGGCTGAGGGCGTGTGTGAGTTCTGTGAAGATCGTTTACTGCTGATTCCGTTATTTGGACATTGTCCCCTCCATTTGTGAGAACTCGCCAAGCTGAACCCGCCCACAGGGACTGCACTGTCCCTTCTGGGGGGCTCCCACTGTCAGTGTAACCCCACCCCCGCCCCGTTAAGGGAGCACTCCAGGCCCCTCACCTTCTGCCTAGAGCCTGACCTTCCCTCCCTGACCAGGAGGGGGTGTCCCTGAGCCGGCACCCCAGCACCCCCGCAGGCTGGCCCGGCAAGAGGGCGCACAGGGCTGGGGCGGAGCTGGGGCGAGGCGTTTGCCCAGCAGGCACCTGGCTCAGCGCCTGGCGCCCACGCAAAACCGCATCACATTCGTGACACTGGCACCCCAAGTCTCGCTGTGTCGCCTGGTGCACTATGCGAGCCTTAGGTGTTGACCTGCCCACAAGCACAGTCACACAGACAGCGAGCAGCGGCTCCTCCAGCCCGGCTGGCGCTCGCTGCTGTCGGATCGGGTCGGCCCCGCCCCGCAGGCCTCGGTCCCTTGTCCGTCTGAGCACCATCTCCGCGTGGCGCACTTCACATCTCACTGCAGGCGCTCCGAGCCGCCAGCGGTGCAGGCACGGCCGTCCCGCAGGTGGGGGCTTCCCATGTGCTTAGGCTCATCATGCATTTGTCCCAGCGGTTCGCACGGCAGGGCCGCACACACAGCCACAGCGTCTCCATGTTTGTACTTGCAGGCGGTGGGAAGTCGAAAAGAAGCACGGCCGACGCCAGGGTAAGTGTGCCACGGCCGCCTGTGCCCAACTCTGCTGGACACTGTGTGCTGCGGGTGTGTGTGTGCGTGTGTGTGCATGTGTCCGCACACCCAACCCACAGGGAGCTGGCTTCTGCCTGGGGAGAAGCAGCCTTGCTGCCAGCAGACCCTGTGCTCGGCTGGACAGTGCTTTCCTGACAGGGCCCAGCTGGCTGGGGGTGGCCAAGAGCACCCTAGGCAGGCAGTGTCCCCTGGGTCAGGGAGGGGCAGAACCGCAGGGGCGGAGGCCTCAGGCAGCCTGGCTGACAGCAGAGAGCAACTGACCAGCAGATGCTGTAGGTCCAGCCCGGGGCATAGACCCCAACATGCTGTCACCAGCTTGGGCTATGTGGGTGTGTGTCACCACCAGGAGCAGCAGCCTTGGAGGGGACTAGGGCTGAGGGAGGGGGCAGGGAGGGTGCCGGCTCGAGTGTGGGTTCACAGAGAAGTGGGCAGGGAAGTAGAGACAGGAACCCAGAGCTCTGGCTTGTAGTAGCTTGATCTTGATGGGTTGGGGCAGTGTCAGACACAGGCAGCCACCTGGAGGGCATCCCTGGTCCCTGGTCCTATTGCAGCCCAGAGGGCCTGGCAGGCGGGGAGCCAGGGAGGAAGAGCTGGGGGAGAGGGGCTTCAGGCCTTGCTCAGAAGGATGGGCAGTTTTGCTTTCAGAGAAGTCATGGGGTTTTGGAAGAATGGGGCTTAGCCGGGTGTGGTGGTGTGCACCTGTCACTCCAACACTCAGGAGGCTGAAGCAGGAGAATCTCTGTGAGTTCAAGGTCAGCTTGGGCTTCATAAGTGAGTTCAAGGCCAGCCTGCGTAGTGAGACCCCGTCTAACAAAAAAGTGTGGCTTTAAAGTTTGATTGTGATGAGAGGACCTTTTCTGCCCCCCAGAGTCACCCTAAAGCATATTGTTATTTTCTAGGCACCAGGAGAGAAATCGTTTCCTGTTCATAGCAAAGCCGGGGCAGTGTCCTTTCAGGTACGTGTTGTCCTGCAGCAAGCGACATGGACTTCCCTGCGTTTCCGAACAGGGAGGCCGGCTCTCCGTGCCAGTCCCCTGGTAGCAGACTGGCGACGCGAGGTGGACCGGCATCCCCACCCCAGCTCATCACCGGCACCTTGCCGAGTGTTCAGCCCCCTGGCCAGGTCTGGTGGCCTTTCTGCGGCCCTCTGCCTCAGCCCCACCCCACACCACCTCATGTGCCATGTGGACCCACACAGTTGTTGTCCTGAAAGGACATCAGGATGGGGCACTGTGGTTTACAGAGGAGTTCACGGAGTTCTTGCCCCAGCGCAGTAACCCCGAATAGAAGATGCTGTCGGGCGGTTGCACTGGTGCCGGGGAGGCTGAGGCAGGAGGATCCCGAGTGCAGGGCCAGCCCGTCCTGCGTAGCTAGCAAGGCCAGTCTGGACTTCGCTGAAAGACCCTGTCATGAAACAAAACAAAGCAGCCATTGTAATGGCCTTCAGGTTTTCCTTTTTAGTTTATTGAAGCTCCGAACAGTGCCAGAGTTCTTTTTATTGTTAGAAGTTTTTTGCTGGTAAGGAAGTGTTCTTAGACTGACCACGGAGTCCTGCCCTGTGATCGCGCTTGTGCACTGTTTTAGTTCATGTTCAAGGTCACGTGAACCCATGAAATGTCCAAAAGCCAGAAAAATGTAGAAAAGGTAGCTTTGGTGACTAAAATGACGGGTGTAAACTTTGATGAGGGGATGTTGGTCCTTTTCTCAACAGTGAGATGAATCTTCTTTCTCTGTTTTTTTGAGACAGGGTCTCACTGTGTAGTTGGCCTTAGATTCACTGTGTAGCCCTGGGTAGCCTCAAACTCACAGCATCCTCCTGCCTCAGCCTCCTGAGTGCTGCCACCACACCTGACTTCTCCTTTCTTTCTTTCTTTTTTTTTTTTTTTGGTACCAGGGATCGAACTCATAACCCAGGCGCTTATGCCACTGAGCTAAATCCCCAGCCCCCTCCTTTCTTTTTAAAGAGTATTTTTTACCTGAAGAACAAAATATTACCCTCCTTTGAAAGCAGATAAATTGCATCTGAAAGCATTTGGCAGCCTCCCCCGAATGCCATCGCAGACCTGTTATAAAGCCGGTGTAGGACAGCAGCGATCCTAGCCTCCGAGGGGTGGCGGGAGGCGGGCGGCGTTTGCTGTGTGGAGCCATTGCTCGCTCGTCCATCTGTCCGTCTGTCCATCCATCCATCCATCCATCCATCCATCCGTGTGTGTGTGTGTGTGTGTGTGAGAGAGAGAGAGAGAGAGAGAGAGAGAGAGAGCGAGAGAAAGTGAGAGAAAGTGAGAGCGAGAACGAGAAGGAGTGATAGCATTGTTATAAAATACTGGGAGGGGCCCCGGAAAGAGGAAGCATCCGTTTCAACTCTGCTCTGGGAGAATTTGATTAAATAACCTTCCTTATTTTCTTCTGTCCATTAATATTTATAACTTATTTCTTTCTAAATTTTAAAAATTAGCAGAAGTTAGCCGGGCGTGGTGGTTCACGCCTGTAATCCCAGCTCTCAGGAGGCTGAGACAGGAGGATCGTTTCGAGCTTGAGACCAGCCTGGGTTACAAAGTGAGCTCAAGGCCAGCCTGAACTGCATAGGGAGACCCTGTCTCAAAAAGACAAAAAAAAAAAAAAATAAATAAAATAAAATAAAAATTAGCAGAAGTAGAGCTGGGCATGGCGGCTCATGCTTATAATGTACCACTTGAGATGCTGAGGCAGGAGGATTGCCACAAGTTGGAGGCCAGCCTGGGCCTGAACTGCATATAAAAGCCATGTCTCGAGCTGAGGATTTAGCTCAGTGGCATGAGTGCCTGTCTGCAAGCGCGAGGTCTTGAGTTCAATCCCAGGTTCAAAAAAACCATGTCTAAAAAAAAGAAAGAAGTCAGCAGAGGATTTCAGTACCCTTACATTTTTTTCTTCACTTTCAGTTTTCCTTTAACATCAGCACGGATGACCAAGAAGGGCTTTACAGTCTTTATTTTCATAAATGTTCAAGCAGTGAGCAGCAGTCGGGTGACCAGTTTTCATTCAGCCTTGATGTGAGTACCCCGTGGGGGCTGCAGTGTGGGGGTCTGGCCAGCGTACAAGTCAAGACATCAGTTTTTCTATAAGAATAGTTGTGGGCAACAAATTCGGGAGCCCTCTTGCCTCTCAGGAGCTATTCCTATCCCCTGTTCTTATTTCCTGTTCTTTTTCCTCCAATAAAATTTCCTACTCTTAAAAAAGAAAGAAAGAAAGATTGTTTTCAACTGGATGTGGTGTTGCACACCTACAGTCCCAACATTCTGGGAAGCTGAGGCAGGAGGGTCTCAGATTCAGGCCCAGCCCTGGCAATTTGGAGCTTTTCCAGGGCCCTGTCTTACTATAGCAAAGGGCTGGGATGAAGCCCAGGGCGGAGGCCCTTGAGTGTCTGTGGTGCTGGGGATAGATCCGAACCTGGGGCCTTTTCCTACCAAGCTACAATTCCACGCACCAAGAATGGGTTTGGGAAACACTCTGGGAGGAGGAAAACGGCCGGGGACTCTGTGCCCTGGCTTGGACGCCTGGGCAGAGCAGCCATGTGGAGGAAAGCCTGGAGCCTGGGCCCTGAGCGCCGTGGGTGGAGAGAGGGGTTTCCCCACGCTGCGGGCGCCAGGGCCGCTCTGTCCCCGGGCGTGACGCCTTCGTTGTGCATTGCAGATCACCATCACCGAGAAGAACCCCGACAGCTACCTCTCGGCCGGGGAGATCCCGCTGCCCAGGCTCTACGTCTCCATGGCCGCCTTCTTCCTGCTCTCCGGGGCCGTCTGGACCCACGTCCTCAGGAAGCGACGGTGAGCTGCCTTGCGCCCGCCTCTCCATCACCGGGAGGCCGACTGACCAAGTGCCCGCAAAGTCCCGAGGGCGGGCGGGCGGCCGGGGCCACCTCTCCTCAGAGGCCTCTGCCTGTGGGCGCCGGCTTAGCGCACCTGACATCCCAGCGGAGGACCCCGGGAAGCGGAGCTGGTGGTCAGCAGAGGCCCCACGGACCTGGCCACGACCAGCATACCGGTGCTTTTCTGGGCTGCCCTGCTGGCCGACCCGGTCCCAGCCTGGCCCGTGTTCTCTGGCGAGCTCCGGGTGCCTGGCTGCTGCCTCGGCCTCGGTGCGGACCCCAGGCTGTGGCTTCCTGTGCGGGGTTCCCAAGGAGCACACGCCCTCAGCCTCCCACCCAGACGGGGGAGCGCGGACGGGAGCATGCATGTGCGCGCGTGCGTGCCCGGCCCAGTTAACCGGGGCGTGCAGATGGCCTGGGCGCGGCTGGGCGAGGTGCAAAGGCCAATCCCGCTCAAGGCGCGGGGCCCTGGCCAGGTCTGCAGCGCTGGCGCTGGCGGGTGCAGTGGCCAGTACTGTGCGTCCCGGTGCCCCTCACTCCTGCCAGTGGGCGAGGCCCACACGTGGACGAGGTGGTCAGGCTGCTTCTCTGTGGGAAGGATGAGTCCCATGCGATCCGGTCATCAAGCGTGCTGGGCACTGGAAGGCACTTTTGCTATAACTGTGCAAAAAAGTAGGAGCCTCAGGGCGGAAGCATGAGCGCGGGCTTCCTGTGTGCTGTGCCTCTCGTGGCTGTGGAACTGGAAAGGTCATTATCACCGCCCTGCCTCCCCGTGAGCACCTTCCTTTCTTTCTGTTTTTCTTTTTTGTTGCTTGTGGAACTGGGCACTGAGCCCCCTCCCGCTTTTGAGCCAAAGTCCTGCCAGATTCTCCAGGCCAGGCCTGCGCTTGGTGGCCTCCTGCCTCGGCCTTGCAGTGCAGGGATTACAGCACACTTCAGGTCCTTAAATCTGTGTGACCCCCCTGCCGAGAGAGCCTCCAAAGCAGGATGTACACAGGAAGAGAGCTGTCTGCCAGCCTCAGGGCTATTTTAATCTCCACCTGCTAGGTGACAGTAGGAGTCATTGTCGCTGTCCCTGCAGGGTTCAGGTGTGTGGGGGTGAGGCTGCCCCATTTTGTGAACGCCCAGTTCTCGGGCCCCTCCACGCAGAGCGGCCTGGTGACGCACCCTGTGTTTTTCCAGGCGCCTCGAGCCGGCCATCGGTTGGGAACCTGAGGGCATAAGGGCACAGGACCCCTGGCTGCCAGGCAAATCCCCGAGGCTGGTGGCCCCTCAGAGCTGGGAGGACTGAGGGGCGTTTGTCACTTCAGCGTGTTGAGGTAGAGAAGGGGAGGTGACACATAGCCAGTGTGGCCAGCAGAGCCGGGGCTTGCGGGCGCCCGTCAGGGCAGGGGCGGTGACGGCCTTGCAGTCCTGCCCGGCTCACTCTTTCCGGCAGCATGTGGTGGGCGCCCCATTTTCAGAAGAGGTCTCCGTGGTTGCTGCAGAGGGACCGAGGTTGCGCTGGCTCCCCGCCCAGCGCAGGCTGTCACGGGCCCACAGGTCAGGGCTGCCCGGACACACGGGCAGCTCTCCTCACAGGGGCGGGACACGTGGGGTCCATCTGTCCGGCCTTGCCTTCTGCTTTGACCTGCAAGTTACGGGCACAGGAACAGGAAGGTGCCAGGGACGAGAGCCCAGAGGCGCAGCCTGTGCCGCTGGTGGCCTGTTCCTGCCCCATGCCCCGCTGCGTTTCCTGTCCCGGGGCTCAGCAGACAGCCTGGGTGCCCGTGCCCCGCGCGTCTCGCCGGTCTCCGAGCGTGGGCTGTGTGTGCGTTAGTGATGCCTCATGACGCCTATGGCTGTGCACCGTGGCTGTGGCGTTTCCGTCCCCTCCCCTCCCCTCTTCCCGCGGCCGGAGCTGTCTCGCTGTGCAGTCACAGCAGTGCCTCTGAAGTGGTCTTTTGGTTCCGTCTGTCCCCCGCCGCCAGAGCGGTGCCTCCATCCTGTCAGCATCTGAAGGACAGGAACGCCGTGCCCTGTCGTTGCTGCCACAGCTTCGCAGAGCGCCCGCCCGGCCCCCACCCCAGCTGCTCTGCGCCCTCCACGTCTCCCATCTTTGTCTGCCACATCCGTGTGTCCTGTTAGGGTCACCCCCAGGGTAGGTGGGCATGGGAGCAGGAAGTCAGGCCCAGGAGAGGGGTGACCCGGTGCAACCCCGTGCCACCCTCCTGCCCTCCTTGCTAGGGACCCGTACTGTCACACACGTCTGTCTGCCTTGTCCTTGCCGAGCGGCTTCCCACAAGAAGCTGCAGTGGTCCGGTCTCCATGTGGTCAGGACTTGAGCCAGGGGCCATCTCTCTCCACCTGAGACCACTGCTGCTACAGAAAGTGCCAGGCCTGCGGCACACGCCTGTCATCCCAGTGCCCAGGAGGCCGAGGCAGGAGGCTCTCAAATTCAAGGCCAGGGGATATGCAGTGAGCCACAGGGCCACCGTGGAGCACGTGGCAGCAGCTTGTGTGTGTGACCTGTGTGCCCACCGACTTCATGTCTCTGGCCTGCTCCTGTGTCCTGCCCGCTGAGACATCGCCCTGCGCTCGGGCTGCGCTCTGGTGGGAGGACCTCTGACTCCTGTCCCCATTTCCACAGGAGCGATGTTTTTAAGATCCACTGGCTGATGGCTGCTCTGCCCTTCACCAAGTCTCTCTCCTTGGTGTTCCACGCGGTGCGTATTGGCGTCCCTCAGGGGCTCATGCAGTGCTGTGAGTGAGTGGGAAGGGGCGCCAGGGGGTGAGCCAGGGGGCGGCCTGGAGGCAGCCCAGGAAAGGACCACAGCTCCCAACGCTGCAGCAACATGGCCTCGCGCTGCCTGAGTGGGGTTTCCTGGCTGGGTTCTCCTCCCCTGCCCGCTGTTTCCTGAGAAGACCAAAGGCCTGCTCTGGTGTTTCTGCAGTGACTCTCCCGTCCTGCGGGGTGTGAAGCTCGGTATTAGCGCGCCTCCCTGGGAGACTGTGATTGCACAAGGATTGAGCCTCCAGGCAGTGGAGAGGCCCATGCCTGTAATCCCAGCTCCCTGGGAGGCTGAGGCAGGAAAGTCCTAGGTTCAAGCCCAGCCTGTACAACTTAGGCCCTGGCTCAGTAAAATTTTTACTCAGGAATTTTTGTCTTTTGTACCAGGGATCAAACTCACAACCTTGTGCTTGCCAGGCAGGCATTTTGGTCACTGAGCTAAATCCCTGGCCTCAATAAAGTTTTAAAGGGGCTGAGGATGTAGTGTAGTGGAGAACACCTGCCTGGCATACAGAGACCTGCGGTTCCAGTCCCAGAACCCCAAAACCCAACCAGAACAGAGCACAGCTGAGCTTCAGGTTTGATTCTCCACAACCAGTGTGCAGGGCGGTGGCCTTTTCCAGGAGAAACCACGCTTTCCCCGCCGTGGACGCCTCAGCCCCCGTGCGCCATGCACGTGCTGCTCTGAGATGACGCCCTGGGAGAAGGCGAGGGCCTTCTCCTGGAAGGGGCGGGGTGTCGGTGGAGCAGGAGGGGTTCTGCCTGGAGTCACACAGGTAGTGAAGGACAGTCGCTGAGTCCCCAGCATCTTTGTTTGGTCACTGAACTTGGGGTCTTCACACCAAGTTCCACCCCAGTCCCTACTGTCTGCTTTGCGACAGGGTCCGGCTAAGTTGACCAGGTGGGGCTGAAACTTGGGGTCCTCCTGCTTCAGCCTCAGTGCTGGGATTACAGGCCAGCGCTGCCCCTGTGCAGCTTAGAATGAAAGGAGTGTGGACTGTTGTCACAGGGGTTCCACGGGGGTGTCTGGGGCGCGCCACTAAATCTCCCCACTGTAGTGAACACGCTTTGGTGGCCTCAAGTGGCTCTAAATGTACAGCGACTTCTTTTTAATACAGCAAAGTTAGTTGGGACCAGGTGGTTAAATGTAGATTTTTTTTTTTAACTGGCGGGCTGATTTATTTGCTGTATAAGCAGCAAAGGTTGGGAAAGGTAAAGTTCTGGGCTGGGATGTTGGAAAGACTTTGCCTGTTTAAACTTTGGAAGGTTTTATTTTGTTTTGTTCTGTTTTGTTTTGTTTGTTGCTGCAATATTATGGCAAAGTTTTTTGTTTTTTTTTTTTTTGGTACTGGAGAGCGAACTCAAGACCTCACGTTTGCCAAGCAGGCACTTACGCCACTGAGCTAAACCCCTGGCCCTGTTTTGTTTGTTGCTGAGACAGGGTCTTGCTGTGTAGTTCAGGCTGCCTTGAACTCAGCAGTGCTCTTAACCTCGGTCTCCTGGTGCCGGAATTACAGGCGCGCGTGGCTTTTAAGGAGAGAGCAGGCGCCACTTTCCAGCGTGCTGATTGGCGCCGGAGCGAACCTGCTGGGCCGGGGGGCGCTGGAAGCTCATGCTGCGTTTCCGGAGCTGCCCGGTGTTTCTGAGCGCTCATGCCAAGCCAGGGGTTGTGCCCTCCCCCATCCTCCTGGGTCACTGCTCTTTCTGTGCACTGAGGGGAGGGGTGGGTCCCCTCTGACCATCACTCACTGTTGTCACTGTCGCTTGCAGATCGACTACCACTACATCTCTTCCCAGGGCTTCCCCATTGAAGGCTGGGCTGTGGTATACTACATAACCCACCTGTGAGTAGCGGGCGTGAGGCGGGGGCGTGTGTGTGTGTGTGTGTGTGTGTGTGTGTGTGTGTGTGTGAGACTCCTGGAGCTTTTGCCTGCACTTGGGCCAAGGCCCTGGATTCCAATCCTCAGCACCACAGAGAATCAGAAGAAACAGGGAGCCATGGTGGTGGGGATGCCGGCTGCTAGTTGCCAGGCCTGGGCTCCCTGCTGTCCTGAGTGTGTGTGGCACAGTGGGGCTTGGGGTTCAGGGCTCGGGCACCTGCTGCTGCTTCCTCCCCTCAGCCGTCGCGGCTTCACACGCGGCTCAGCGCCTCCTGAGCTGGGCCCCCCCCAAGCTGGCCCCCCCTGAGCTGGGCCCCCCCTGAGCTGGCCCCTCCTGAGCTGGGCTCCCCCTGAGTTGG
>PVLA01011887.1:0-49001 GCA_004027455.1 Hydrochoerus hydrochaeris | reverse complement strand
AAAAAAAAAAAAAAAAAAAAAACCACATTTCAGTTGTCTGAAGAATGAAACATATACTTGTACCTTTAAGAATGCTGGGCTTCAACATATAAAAAGTGTACTGTAAGAATCCACCCCCCAAAGCCAGGCATGGTGGTGCACTCCTGTAATCCCAGCACTCAGGAGGCTCAGGCAGAAGGATCATTGCAAGTTCAAGACCAGCTGGGGCTACAAAGTTAGCCCAAGGCCAGCCTGAACCACATAGTGAGACCCTGTCTTAAAAGACAAAAAAAAAAAAAAAAGAATTTTCCCCTAAAAAAAGCAAATTATGAACAGACTAAAAATTCTGAATTTATTGTGTCATGTTTGTTTCAAGAAAAATAACTATTCCTGGTATCAAAAAAAAAGAAAAGAAATTAGTCATTCATATTTAAAAAAAAAAAAAGAAGAAAAACCAGCAACAACTACTTTTTTCTGTCTGCATAGGTAGACTGTACCAAATGACAAGCAGCAGAAAACAGCTGTCACTGGCATTCCGAAGTGGGAAGAAAGGGAAATCAAAAGGGGTTTTTTTTGTTTTTTTTTTTTAACTTTTAAATATTTTTTCCTGTACCTTTGTTAGCCTCCCACCATGTTTTTTTCCTTAACATTTTAAGATGCTAACTTGTTAATTCTTTGTATAGCACAGCTGAAAACTTTCAAGCAGTAAGTGACATTGAAATAATCAAGAGAAAATAAACCAAGTTGTTGCTGAGTATTTTAAGATGAGTGCCAGAAATCTGGGCCATAAATACTTCACTAATCACATCTTCAGAGACTCTGTCTATGGTCAGAATGAAAGCAACTTACTGACATGAATCTAAAATTGAACCATGCAGCAGTTCTGCTAAATTCACTTATTATTGCTAACAGATTCTGTTGTTTTCTAAATTTGTCATCATATGACTAATGACCAAAGATAATTTTTCAATATTCTAATATTTATATATTTTATTTCTTTTTCTTGCCTTATTTAAATGGCGAGGATCTGCAATAAACACAGGTGACAGACACCATCCTGAATTCATTAGAAAACATTCCATGCATCACCACTGAGCATGATGTTGTCCACAGATTGTCTTTAATGGATAATCTTCATCATATTCAGTAAATTCCCTATCTAGTTTACTAAAACTTTTTTATAAGTGGCTACAAAATTTTATCAAAGATGTTTTTCTACTTAAATTGAAATGATCATATGAACTTTCTTCATTCTAATATGATAAATTACATTGACTCTCAAATGTTAATCTCCTTATTTTTCTGGAATATATTTCACTCAAAATGATGAGTAATTCATTTTATATTCACTGAATTCTAATTGCTCACATTTATATGTAAGTTGTATTAAGAAATAAAAGAAGAGAAGAGGATGGGAGGGAGTGTAAAGGGGGACAAAGGTGTTAGATATGAGAAACTGAGGATAAGAAAAACATGATAGGCAAAAAGAATTATTCAACAGAAGAGTAACACAGAGACAATCCCCCAAAAAGAACAGTAAGTTGTTTTGTTTTTGTTTTTAATTAACTAGTAAAAGAAGTGTAACACTCAAGTAACAGGAGTTACAGAAAGATAAAATAAAGAAAACCTAGGGGAAAAATTCATAAACAACATCAACTGAAAACACTTTCTCACAACCATTTAATTTGCATTTCCACTTTGAAGGGGCCAGAGACAACATATAAATCAAGACACAACACTGCAAAATTTCAGAACACGAAGAACAAAGGCAACATTCTATGAGCTCCCAAAAAGAATAACAAGCTACATGCAAGGAAAAAGATGTCAGAATGGCTTCAGACTCTCCCACATAATGCCTTCTAAACTGTGAACTAAAATCATTAAAAAACAAGTAGTTGTTAGTCCAGGCCAAATTATCAGTCAAGAGTTAAGGAATAATGCCATCCTCAGACGGATAAGACCTCCCACAGGCTTTTTCAAAACTTCTTCCACCAAAAAGAAGAAACAAAGCACAGTGGGAGAAAGAGCAGTCGGATATTACTCTTTTCTATTATAAATTTTATGGGATCAGTTTTATTTATTACATTTAATAAAAATAAATCTAAAAAATTTACCAAACATGATAAAAGCTACATACAACTAATGTTTAAATCATAACAACATATGCCCATCTAAAATGAAACTTTAAACAATTTTATGTAAGTATATTATATGTAGAAGTCTTTTAATAAATAGCAAAGTAAATTAAAGATACTTTTATATAAAATTATACTAGCAATACTAACTTTTCATACTTTGATACTTCATGGAACATTTTTGCCACAAGTAAAAGAAAAGCTGAGCATTAATAAAAAGGTAAAAATCTGCCTGTGTGAATTACATACAAAAAAAAAAGCAGAGTCCTTTAATAATAAAGTTCTTGATGCCTGTCTTCCAAAAATAAAGCTTATCACTATGAAAATTTTATCAGAAGGTCTAGAATCCTTGTCAAAATTTTTCACCAAAGTACAAATACTGAAATCAGGTGATAGAGAAAGAGCTCAAACAAAGGGCCATACCTGGGAGGGTGGAGGGGAAGGCAGAGAAAGAGTGTGCCTGTGAGGGAGAGAGACAGCTATGGAGCTGATCTGCATGTGTCAAATAGCTAAACAGCAAGGGAGAAACACAAGACTGCAGGACACTGTTGCCTTGTTACCCCTTCCCTTCCCATTTCATTTAAAATGATTTAATCACTAAATTAATCCTAAAATTACTTATGCACAATGACACTGTCCTAAGTTTTAGTAAATATCATTCTCACCAATTTAGAGAATTAACTGCTGTAACTCTTAGATGATTTTCCACATTAGGATAATCTTCTGAAATATAATAGAATTAAAATATTTTAATATCTTTTTGGAAAGATTTTAAAGTACTCAAATGTGATTGATATGATTATATTTTTGTGCATATGCAAAAAATATTTTTGAACAAACACATGCAAATTAATGAGAAAACACAACCTTTCCAAAGTTCAAAATATAGTTATTTAGACATCCAAATAGCAGATTTAACACAAACATACATTTGGACTTTTCTATACAAACATAAAGCACATATACTATTTAAACACAACATTAAGAAGTATTCGCTATTAAAACAGGTTTGTAAGGTTAACAGCCCAAAATCCACTTCTGCCATAGCTGAAGACACAGACAGCAGTCACCTGCAAACCAAGATAATAGTGAAAACCAAGCTCTCCAAGTGAGCAAGTATCACTGAGACGAAGGGCAAAGCATGTGAACAGAGACTTGAGGAATACCCACAGAAGAAAGCCAAGCCAGAAGCATAACAAAGGCAGCACAGTCAGCAAAGAAGGGATCTTGGAAGAACGATGCCATGAAAACCAAGAGAGAAGAGGGCTTCGAGAAAGAGCTAGCAAAAGCAGAGGCTAAACTGAGATCAAAGAGGATGGAGATAAATCAAAACCACAGCAGAAAGTGAATAGCCATATTGAATTGGTTAAGATTACCTATTTCCATCTCAACTGACAGAATAAGAGTTCATCTTGGGGGGAGGTGGGAGGGGAACAGACACTTGGAGGAAAACAGACTTCAGTTATCGTTCTTACTGTCTGTAGTCCACGACAACAAAAGAAACTCTGAATGAGCTGGGTCTTTTTTTTCTTCAGGGCTTTCTTTACTCACCAAACTGTGGAGTAGGTAAGATTCTAGCTGCTCGAACTGGGCCATGTCGCACAGAGAAGAGCTCCTGTGCTTCCCCACTAATCTGCATACAAGAAGACAGAAAAAAATTCAGTAAAGTAGAATGTAGGTCACAACACTATTAGAGGAAAACAAGATCACCTAAATTTCATAATAATTTACCTTAAAAATGCATACAGACACACAAGCGCCCACATTCATTTTAGCTTATACATATCAAGTATATTCATAGTTTAAATTATCAAGTATTTATAGAAAAATATGAGCCCATATTCTATTTGAACTGGAAAAATGCAGATTGTCCACAGAATTCTATTAATTCTCATTTTACAAAACATAGAAATCTGTACAATACCTGCATGACTACTTTCAACTTTAGAGTGAAGCAACTATGATACTACTCTGGAAATCACAACCTAACTACTATAGCACCTTTCATCAGTTCCTAAAACCGGTTATGTTTCTGGAATGATGTTTTAGCTTTAAGTAAACCATTAACATCTATAAGCCTATAATCTTTTTCAATTATAACATAAGGAAAACCTGGTAAAAACAATCTGAGATACCTTTAATTTCAATATTCTGTGAATAAAAAGTTCTATGTAAGGAAATTCAAAGGTCATCTTTTACTAAACACAAAGATCAAATGCTATATGAACGTCCTTTCTTTCTCGGTGATATCAGATTTCTCAGATATAAAGAGTATATTATCCTGTTAATCCATATGGTAAAAGGGGTATGCTAATATATATTCAGTGTGAAAACAATGCTTTTCAACTAATGACTGATATTTTGAACAGATTATATTTAAGAACATTCTTACAGGCATATTATAAGTGGTCATTTGGTTCTCAATACATTTTCATAATTATCTAGCATTTTATAGAGTATATAATATCAGATAAAATAACATATATTATCAAATTAGTTCCAAATACCCAAGAACTTGTAATAAATATAACAAACATAAAAGTTCAATACAAGAAACAAACTTTGATATTTTAATAGGCCTGTCCAATAAGTGGTTTAAAATATCAAAAATAAAACATTATTAAAAGCCTATAAATCTTCCAATATTAAACTATACATCTGCAGAGGTACCTTTTAAAGTAACTACTTTTTAAGATTTTTCAGCTTTTCTTCTATCTCAATTTAAAAGCTTCAAACTATAAAATTTTTTCTCTCCTATAAATGTTCATTTTGCCTATGATAATTATTACAAATTACTGCCTGGACCAGCAAATCTGTGTACAGCACATGGGATGCAGAGCATGTGTGGCCTGCAAAGATCAACGATGCAACAACAGCACCACCTATCACCAGTGAAACCTGCGAAAGCTGCAAGCTGAGTGCAGCCGACTAGGTGAACTTACCTACTCTAAAAACACCCCCGTGACCTTTCATTTTCAAAATTAAACTCACTGCCATCGTATATTGCAGCCTTTAAGTTTACCTTTCATTACAACAGAATAGAATCTGAAAGTAAGACCTTATTAAGTGGTTATTTTCCACTTCATGTATTATCTGAAATTTACACTGTCCTTGATTTTTAAGCACATATATAGTAAAGAGTGATGGACAGTGTAGTCCACTGATGTGTTTTTGGCTAGTCACAATTTCCCATTCTTGAAAATTTGTCAACAAAGAAGTGGCATGATGACTAAAAGTCATTTGTATTCTGATAATGAATTGTTTGCTGAGGAAGAAACAAGTAATAATCTTAATAACATACACACTATTCCTATTAACAAGAAAATAAAGACTAACTTGTAAAATAACATTGTAGAGTTTACACTGAAACTGTAATTCCAGGTAATGAAAAACACTTCTCATGTAACAAATTAAGAGTATTCTAACATAAAATCTACTGTTCTATACTCTTATTTCCATGTATCAGGAGTTTGGTATTTAATTTTGGGTTCTATCAAATAAAGCCTTAATGCTTAAAAAAAAGATTTAATTATGTTTAACAGAGCTTCTGTATTTAAATATACTAAATAGTAATTTTAAAAAACTAAATCTGCCTTGGCACACTCACAATATGACAGAAGTTTATCATCACTGTATTTAATATGCAAGAGCTTTGTTTGACATAGAAAATCATTTTGAAATTTTAAACATAATACAGTTTTCAGGGGAAAAAAAGTGTTCAGAACAAACCTAAATGCCCTATTCTACCCTTCAATTAGAAATCCTTCTTTACAGGTAAAGTGGAAAAAAATCTGATACACTAACAGAAAAAAAATTGGAATTGTATATAAAATTTATCTACACATTCACTGTCCACTTTTTTAATTCCTCAAAGTTAAGCTCCTTGAACCTTTATAACATAAGAAAGAGAAGCAGGAAGGAAGCATTGTGTCCCATTTACAGATATCTGTGAATAAGTCATGGGTGTATAACACACTGAAACTAGAAGTGTGATTCTAAACCATCCTACGAGTTATAGACACCAACCTTCCCAGGAAGGAACTTTTCAAATAGTATGTGAACATTCTACATCAGCATACAACTGCAGAACAGAAACATACAGACAGGATTACATTTTAGAAAAGACACACACAACATTCTGGGAGGCTGAGGCAAGAGGATCATGAGTTTGAGTTCAGCCTGAGCAACTTAGAGACACAGTGAGACCCTGTCTAAAAATAAAAAATAAGTCTGTAACTCAGTGTAAGGGCCCTGAGTTCAATACCTAGTACAAAAAAAAAAAAGGAAAAAGAAAAAAGAAAGAAAAGAAAAGAAAAGAAAAGAAAAGAAAAGAAAAGAAAAGAAAAGAAACAAGGAGGAGGAAGAGGAGGACGATGAGGCAGGAAAGACACACAGAGACTGTTAGCTAGCATTCTAAAAAGTATTTCCAATAATCTCATCTAGCATCTTCACTGGTAATACTGCTTTCACAGAAAAGGCTGTCAACTGTGACTTTTAAGTTTCTTAAAAACAGTTCAGAACTTTTAAGTCCTGAAAATTACACAGAGCTATAAATTCACTTTTAAATCCACAGTAACAATAAATACAAGAATAAAACTTTAAGGAAGACATGTACTAAGCAGTGCTCCAACTTCCTGGCAACTGTGGCAACTTGGGGAGAGGAGTAAACAGGGACTCCAAGAGCTCCTCATGGTGTCTGCCTTTGTTCTTGCTGGCATTTTAATTTCTGATGACAGACTTTTGTTGTTTGGGGCATAAACCGGACGTACCAGCTTGGAGGCACAATAAGGAGAACAAAGAATGATTTGTTCACACTGTAGGAAAAATATCTTTTCCAACCATAGAAAATAGCTTTCGCATGGTGAAAATATGCAAATTACATACCAAACCAAAAAAGTGGTGGAGAAACACAAGTTTACAATCTCACAACTTAATCTAAGGCAAAAGGAAATTACAGCAGCCCAGACAATAATACACACAGAGAAAAGGCTATAAAAATTCTGGGAGAGCTAAGTGCTTACCTCTAGAGAATTCTAAAAGAAATTGAAGAAACAAACTTGTTTCTGAAGTCCTAATGTCTGACCAACAGCAAAATGGAAAATTCAATCAAATATCAAGGATAAAAAATAATTCTGTACAATGCCATAGAGTTAGGACAGCAGTACACATTCATAATACCATCTTCCCCTAAAGATGGTAAGAGCTGGGGATATAGTTAAACAGCACAGCACCTGCCTTGCAAGTGCAAGGAGCTGAGTTCAATGCCCAGTCCAAAAAAAAAAAAAAAAAGACACTAGCAAAATGGAGGACTGAGATTGGCAAACCTTATTGAAAGATAGTAAACATTCCAAGATGCACAGATTGAGGTTCGGGGTGTGGCTTAGTAGTAAAGCATTTGCCTAACATGTGCAAGGCCCTAAATTCAGTCCTTAGCACCACAAAAAAATAAAGCACAAGTTAGTAGTTGTAACTATAGTTCCGGGAATCTTCAGTGGTAAGACACCTGTTACCAGCATACACATAACATTAAAAAAAAAAAAAAAGAAACCTGCAAAAAACTTAGAAGGTCCTTCCCAGTTTAAAAAAAAAAAAAGGAAAGAAAATTTCTATTTAAAAGTAGCACCAAAGTACTGACTTCTGATTCTTTACATAGTTTTACTTATTAAAGCCAAGCATGGTGTGCACACCAGTGATCCCAGCCCACTGGGAGGCTGAGCAAAGACAATTTCAAGTCCAAGCCCACTCTCAGTGGGCTCGGCAACTTAGTGATTTGGCAAGACCGTGTCTGAAAATAAAAAAGAGCTGGGTATGTAGCTCAGTGGAGAGACCCTGGGTTCAATCACCAGCACCACCAAAAAGCACCTTCACCTTTACCTGAACTTAATGTAAATATGATCATATAGTACAAACTATTATGATGGCTTCTTCTGCATGGTACTATGCAAATCAAAATTAATTTATGCTGTTGCATGGGATTGTAGAGGGTTTTTTTTTCTTTAACTTCATTCTAGTATAGATGGATCTCTCCGTTATTTCTAGGTTTTAGTTATGATATCAAGAAAAACTGTAAGAGGAAGTCAGCCTGCCTTTCCCATGAGCCAGCTGGTGCACGGGTTGGGAGACAAGTAGAGCTCCACCACAACCACAGTACAAGCAACTGGCTGATTCGGAGGAACACAAGCTGGGATGATAGCAACTGGAGCACAAAAACAACTTAATGCTTGGACTGACTGATTGACTTTGCAGGCCTGGGGTAGGTAGTCTGAGCGTCTGTTAAGAGGATAACAACATGCAATATAGCAACTACAGAGGATTTCCTTCAGTCTTGTTTTTGAAATTCTATATTGTTTTGCTCTGTTCCATTTTATTGTTTTGTTTTATTCCTCTCAAAATAAAAATAAATAAAAATAATTCAAAAAAATTGTGAAATATTTTGAAATGGGAAAAAGATTACTGTGTTCACTTTAATAGATTACCAAGAATTCTCTAGAGGGTCCCTGGAGGTTATCTGATTCCAGAGGGATGTACATTTTTCTTTGAGATACTTTACAATACTCTGAGCTGTAGAAAACTGAGAGTGGTACAATTCATTCTTGAACACAAATGCAAAAAGAGTTTTTTCCTGGTAGAAATATAACTGAATTTCACTCTATAGAAAAGATGATCCCAAGCCAGGAGCAGTGGCACATGCCTCTAGTTCCTGCTACTAGAGAGGCTGAGGCAGAAGGATGCATGCTAAAAGTAAGCCTGGGAAATTCAGCAAGATTCTATCCCAAAAATTAAGAAGTCTGGGGATGTAGTTCAGTGTTGCTTGCCGAGCATATGTGAAGTACTTGCCAAGCATATGTGAAGCCCTATGTTCATCCCCAGTAATGCAAAATAAGGAGGTGGGGCTGGGCAGAGATCCTTGTGGGAGATGATTCCTAACACTTTTGGTTTGTTTGTTTGTTTTTTGGCAGTGCTGGGGGTTGAACCCAGCTAGTAAAGGCAAGCATTCTACCACTGAGCTACATCCCCACCCCAAGCAGTATATTTAATGCCAAAAAGATATTTAGGAAATTTGTATCTGTTTTGGTTTGTCTCCCCAAAGCCTCATGTGGTCACAGGGTTTTTTCAGAGGTGGTTGAATCTAGAGCATGTGATTGATTCATGGTGCAGTGCTGGGATTAAAGGTGAGTGACTACTGGATCAGTCCACTGATTGGACTTTGAGTGTCGGGTATTTTGTCTCAGCAACGAGAACAGTAACCCATACAATATCTATTAGATAGTTCATTTCAGCATTGCTAATTGCCTATATCTTTCTTTGCCTTCTCTTTGAACTACCTATATCAACTTTTCAACTTATTAATGAGTGAGTTAAATAACACACAGGTCACTTGTCCATTTTGTAATTGTGTAAGGATCTTATTTTACCTTTTTAAAGATACATCACAAAAATTATTCCTATGACTATTCTTACACTTGGCACTTAATGAATATGTATTTCTTTGGGGTATGAATCTACCAGTATAAGTGCTTCTATTTAAAGTATAGCAGGATAATCAACTGATGAAGGGATAAAGATGTGGGGTTTTTTATACAATGGAGTACTACTCTGCCATACAGAACAATAAGCTGGAGCCATTTCTAGCTAAATAGATGCACCTTGAGGCCATATTCTTAAGTGAAATAAATTGAACACACATGTAAATACTACATTGTTTCTCTGGTGTGAGAAACTGAAAGTGTAAATAAGATCAAAAGGTATGTGGACATTGTAAAGCAGGAAGAAAATACTCAAATGGGAAGGGAAACTAGAGAGGCAGGAGAGGGAAAGGAAAGAAAGGAAAAGAAAAAAATGAGAAAAAAGAAACAAAGCTTTTACAAATAAGGAGAAGAGGGGTTGAAGGATGGGTAGAGAATGGGGGAAAAAATTGAATGGCGTTATATCATATACAGGTACAAATTCCCTTTGATGAATGTGATCATTATGTATACCTAAAATGTACCAATAAACTTAATTTTTAAAAATCCCAACTGCAAAAAAGTGTATCAAGATAGGCATAGGTGCACCTTATGTAGATTTTAACAAGACTGTTTTCCAAATTTATGCTTCCACAAGCAACGTATGAAGGCTCTCCCTTTCCAGATTCCTAATTAGAAATCAACATCACCATTCTGGAGTATGCAGAAGTAATCTATTATTTTTAGCTGGGGACAGTGGCGTATGCCTGAAATCCTAGCACTTGGGAGGCTGAGGCAGGAGGATAGCTGCAAGTTGGATGCCAGCCCAGACTACACATGGAGTTCAAGGCCAGCCTCAACTACATAATGAGATCCTGCCTCAAAAAATTAAAAAATTAATTAAATATTTTAATTATTATTTTTATAGTGAATGAAATGCATAAATTGGTCTCTCCTGGATATGTAATACTGCCCCAAACTAAATACATAAAGTCTCTATCACACTGAACTTATGTTTCCAATGGTAGATATAAGAATACAAAATATGAATGAAATTCAAAGATTCATTTCAGCAACTCTGAAAGAAAGTAGAGCTTTTTGTGTCTAATCAAATTCATACTGTAAATCCATATACAGTAATAACCAATCCTTCTCTCAATCTAAAATACAATGATTGAGTTATAGTAACACAACCTCCCTTGGGAAAATTTTGTAAAAATTCAAATGTCCATCTTCCAGACAACACCTTAACAAATTTAAAAGAATATTAATCCTACAATAACTGTGATCAAATTAGTAAAAGTCAGACAGCTGAAAATTCACAAAATACTTGAAGATTAAGCCACACAATTCTAAATAAAACACAGATCAAACAAACAATCAAGAAGAAAATTATAGTATTTAACTAAATGAAAATTAAAATTCAACTTCATCAAAATCTGTGGGATATAGGAAAAGCGGTAAGTGCATAGAGGGAAATCGAAGCACTGAAATCAAAAGAATGATCTAAAATTTCAAATCCACTGTACAGGACAAACAGACTGAACTTAAAGTAAGCAGAACCAAATAAATGCACAGAAGTAATCGATAAAATTGGAAACAGGAAATCAACAGAGAAAAATCAATATTAAAAAGCTGGTTTTTTGAAAAGATCAATAAAAATCATTAAAACTCCAGCCAGGTTAAGAAAAAAGGAAGTTACAAAAATAAATGAAAGAAGAAAGATCACTGTGAAAAGAGTAATGAACAAATTACTGTGAAAAGAGTAACGAACAAATTTATGTCCACATTTGATAACCTAATGAAATGGACAAACTCCGTGAAAGACAAATGCTGCCAAAATTTGTGTAATAAGAAACAGTCTTTAGTCTGTAAATTGCTCTGGTACAAAGGATTGAACCCAGGGCCTCACATATACTCATCCCAAGCTACACTCTCACTCCCGATGGTAATCCTAACAGACCCGTACCCATTAATGAAACTGAATCAGTACATGATAACCTTCCAAACAGAGCATTCTGAGCCCAGATGAATTCACTGGTAAATTCTTCCAAACATTTACGAAACAAGTAACATAAATTCTCTACAATCTCTTCCAAAGAAACAGCAGGAGAATTCTTCCTAATTCACTCTATAAGCCCTGTAAAGCCAAAAAAAAAAGCCACTATATGAAAACTTTAGCCAGAGATAGAGGCTGGAATATAGCTCAGTGCAAAGACCACGGATTCAAACAGAAACAAGGAAAAATGGAAAGGAGGGAAGGAGGGAAAAACTTAAAGCTTTCAGCATAAACTCAAAAATAAGGAAATGACATTCCTTCTCATTACTGCTTTTTAAAATCATCCTAACTTGCCAAGCGTGATGGCTCACTCCTGTAATCCCTGCACTCAGTAGTCAAGGGCAAGAGGATTGTCTCAAGTTTGATGCCAGCCTGGACTACATAGTTAGTTCAAGACCAGCTTGGACTACACGGGGAAGCCCTGTCTCAAAAAGTTTTTTAAAAAAGAAAAGTTAAAGGAAAAAGAAAGAAACACAGATAGAACATCTATAATCCAAAAACCCAAAATGTGAAACTTTTTAAATTCCCATACGATACCACAAGTCTCATGTCTCCACGTACACAGGTGTTTCACACATGAACTATTTAAAATATTGTAAAATATTATTTTTGGTCCATGTGCATATGAAAAACAAAGGAATTTTGTAGCCAGCCATGGCAGTACATGCCTGTAATTCTGGGAGGCTGAGGCAAGAGGATCACAAGTCCCAGCCCAACCAAGGTAACTTAGCAATTTAGCTAAGACCTGTCTCAAACAAAACATAAAAACAAGCCTGGGAACATATGGCGCAGTGTAAAGTCTCTAGGAAGAATTCACAGTACCAGAAAACAAAAAACAAACAAAACACAACTGCTCACATCAGAGTTTCCTGTATAAATACTGGGAAAATCCTACAGAGCAAAACCAACTAATATCTTAGACCCTGGAAGTTTTGTTACTCCCAGAATCATGGCCTGTGGCAACAATGCAAAGCAGATACAGTACACCAGGTCACAGGTTACAAATTCAATTTATTTTAGTAGGAAATAAATAGGACTGTGTTTATTTGCTATGCAAATTTGCTGCATTTGAGTTTAGCTTTGAAATAAGGGAAATAATATCTACTCTAACAAGGCAGCTGTCATAATGTAATTTGAAAGTACACATAACATCTAAGTGGCACTAAATAAATGATAAACCAAGGAAATGCTTGCTGAATGAATAAACTGATGCATAAGTGACCACGTGTCTATTGGTGTCATTATTTTACCTTCATGATATTTAGCATGACATGGCTTTGTCTCTGGTCCCCTCACAGAATGTTACTGATTCTGGACAGGAAGCCATGTGTATAATCTCGTACCACAGAACAGGGACACCTCAGTTCTAACTCAGTTCTTGGACCCTCTGGATTACTGCTTCCTCTCAGCACTGGAGAAAAGCACCAGTTAGCAACAAGGTTGCCATTTTTAATCACACTACTGTTCATGGCCATGGTTGAGATTGAACCAGTGTCTACTATCTTGTACGCATTTGTTTTTACCTGCAACATGTTTTCTTTCTGAAATAGCCCACTAGAATATACAAATGCAAATTATCAATCTTTTCTGATTTTTTCACATATATTAACCATAAACACAAAAGAGTTTCCTTAAAAAGACCATTTCACTGGTTTTATTGTCACTAGTGTGTGTAGTACAGGTTGCTGAAATCCCTTGTGTGGACTTAGTACATGTATCTGACACATATGGATTCCTTTTTTCACTCTCTTTCCCTTCCCTTCCTCTCTCCACCTCCTGATCTCTTTTCCATTTAACAAAAATCTATCTCCCTACTTCCTATTATCTTTTATTTTATTCCTCATATATAATTTGGGTTTCTGATATACGAGAAACCATGTGATATTTAAGCTTGTGTGTCTGATTTATTTCACTTAACATTATGGTCTCAAGATGCACCCATTGTCCTACAAAGGACTCAGGTTTATCCTTCATGACAGAGTAGTACTCCACTGTGTGTAAACACTACATTAACATTTTGTTGATGGATCTATAGGCCATATCTGCAATTTAGTTATTATGAATTCTGCTGCTATAAACATGCATATGCATATATCACTGTAATACAATGTCTTCAGCTCCAATAAAAAAAATTTTTACTAAGCCAAAAAGATACTTTATAAATAAATGTGCCAATAATGGCTCATTAATTCTAACAGTTTTTTTCATTTCTAAGGACCAAACACCAGGCCTCAACATGTTAGGCAAATGTTCTATCACTGATCTTCATATACATATTTTTTTTTTTTTAAGACAAGGTCTCATAGGCAGGCCAGGCTGGCCTTAAACTCACTATGAGGCCTAACTCTCAAACTTGCAATGATTTTCCTGTCTATCTCATGAGTGCTGGAATTAAGCATGCTCCACCATGCCTAGCTCCCATAATTTATTTTTAATTATGGAGAAATTATGATGTAAGACATGGTAAGTATGATACAAAGCATCTTAGTTAAGAAGCAAGAAAGAGAACTGGTAGTATAACTTTGTGGTAGAATGCTTTCCTAACACACAGGAGAGTTTGAGCCCTACCACTGAGGAAAAAAAAAAAAAAAAAAAGGCAACAAAGAGACCTCACCTAGCAGCAGCATGTAAGCAGCTATTAAAAATATAAAGCAATCAAGTGTTGTGGAGCACATATATAATTCTAGCACTCTGGCAGGAGGATCATGGGTTCAAGGCCTGCCTGACCTGCAGAGCGAGACCCTATGGCAGGGGTCAGGGGACACCTACAAAGCAGGATCTCTCCCTCCTTGGATATCAATTTAACGATAAACAGTGGCCCCTCCATGTCCAAGGGTCCCTAATCCTAGAATTCAAATAACTATGGTTTCAACCAACATCAGATCAAAAACACTGAGGAAAAAGTGGGATATGGTGGTACCTGCCTGTAATCCCAGCACTTGAGAGGCTAAGGCAGGAGGATTACAAGTTTGAGGCCAGTCTGAACTATATTGCAAGACCCTGTTTCAAAAACATTTCTTTTTCAGAAAAAAAATCACATCTGTACTGAACACATAGTCCTTTTTCCCTTGTCATTATCCCCTAAATGATACATATAATAACTATTTACATAGAACTTATACTGCACTAAGTATTATAAGTAATCCAGAGATGAAAGTATTACAGGGTATGTGTGGGTGATATGTAAATAGTATATGACTGGATACAAGGGACTTAAGTATCTATAGATCTAGGTTTATGTTGATGGTGGGGTTAGCATTGTATCTAGAAACCAAACCTTCATTGAGCAGTGAAAGATGATTTTACTTTAATTTTATTAACACAAGAAAAAAAAGTGTCAAAAAGTTTGTAGTCTCAAATACTTTCAGAATCTCTTACTACTCTACTTAACAGTTCTTAAACTCAGTCACATTTTTCTCTACCAACTCACTGCCAATGTTTTAATTCTTAAATATTTTATGTCTCAACAATTTCAAAATCCTGAGACAGCATAGTTTGAGGAATGTATTTCTAATGGAAAAGAGAAGTCAGTCCTTTAGAAAGCCCTTCAGAATTAGGGAGAACAAGGGAACAAGTTTTGTTTATTTTTGCCTGCTTAGCCACAAATGATTCCGTTAATGCCAGAGTGTCAGTATCTTTGCAGCCTAACTCTGCATCATCAAGAAAAAATATGCAAACCACAAAAACCACCTAAAATGCGTATTTGTGAGGACTGACAACTTATAGAACAGATATTTGCTAACCACATAAAAGAGACTGCAACCCAGTCTGTATTTTGGTCTTGACACTAAATACAAAATACAAAACTTAAAGCAAGAAGGAAGTGAGTTTCAAGAACAATATGAAAACCACAAAACACAAATAATGAGTGCAACTTGTAACCATATTTTCATACTTCCAAATTTTTGCACACATATAAAGAAGTATCTTAAAGCAACTTTAACCTTTTCCCTTCAGCCAGATTTTCTGAAGGAAGATCAAAGAAAAGCAGCTTGAACTCCCACATTCCTTCAGCTATGCAATGCTGATTTAGACATTACCCTTCAAAACCCCAGCCATGACTTCAGCACCCACCAATCCAAATATCATTCCAGTCCTTTGAAGCTACTCTAATGGTATCTTCCATTTGCAACTAACACTTCTCTAGTCAAAAGATCTTCCTTGGGGTAGATGTTAATGTGAAAAGCACTCAGACTGTACTGACACACACATCTGGAGGCAGACTGGAAGGTGTTCAGAACTCAATGTGACACCATTATGAAGAGTGCTGGCATAGCAGCTGTCATAAACACTTCATAATCACTCAGACATACACAGGATTGCCTTCAATTCATTATTTTATTACATGGTGAATAGGATGAATCTAAAATATACATTAAGCAAAAGAAGACAGACAAAAGATGACATACTATGTGCATCAGTTTATATTTATGTCTAATACACAAAAAACTAATGTCAGAGTGACAACTACTTCTCACTGTGGAAAGTAGAAACACTGGAGAACTCACTTTTAAAGAAATAAAACCCTGACCTATTTTTTGCCAGTGGTGATTTCATTTACTTGTATACATACACATACAGGCATATTATAGATAGATAGTAGACAGACTCACACACAAATGCACAAGGAAAATAATTAAATTCTACACACTATTTGTGTGTTATAGTATATGTCTTTAATTTTTTAAATATGTGTCATAAACTGTGGTACTCTATTTAATGGAATATTCTCTAATGCTAAAAAGCTATAAGCAATCAATCCATGAAAGACAATTCCCAGTACTACACACACACACACACACACACACAGAGAGATTCCCAAGAAACACTGTAATTCCAAGGCCATAAGAATCATAAATAAAAAATTCTTCTACTTCGAAACACACCAGATAAAGACCCAGGCATGGGGAAGAAAGACGGCTATGTAAGATAGGGGAGACTGAAGTCACTCAAATGCTACCCAAAGACCGTCCGCCAACCACCACTGGGAGACAGCAAGTGTAGCTCTATCCAGAGATAATACATTTCTGTTGTTTTGGTACAAAAAGAAAAAAAGTTATCCAATTCATTCCCTTTCTATGCCTAAAATTCAAAACATTAAAATGAGCATCAGCAAAATTTAGAAAACAAAAACGCTAGTCAAATTCCTTTGTAAAATGCCATGAAAACTAGTACTTCCTAACACTCCTCTTATTTAAAAAAAAGATGGGCTGGGGATTTAGCTCAGCAGCATAAATGCCTCCCTGGCAAGCTCGAGGTCGTGATTTCAGTCCCCGGTACCAAAAAAAAAAAAAAAAAATGATCACAATGAACCTGAAATATTGTGCAAAATAGGTTTATAATGTATAACACTGTCTCATTTTAGTATTTAGAAATTTCAAAGATATTTTAATTTTATTTTAAAACAGTGCTTATTAATGTACTTAGATCCTGATACATACTATCAATTCCAACTATTCACAATTCTTTTCCTATTAAAATATATATATATATATATATATATATATATTCATTCCACAGAATTTCTGTACAGCAATAGCACTCAGAGCCTGGGAAGGTTTACAACCACATCTGGAGTCCTTCTGACCATTAGCCCTAGGGTGCTGTCTGTCTTATCTAGTAGATAAGAGTCTCCCAGAGGTAGAGCACTCGCCTAGTACACAGAGGCTGCAGGTGCTATAATTACTTCTGTGTCTGTGTCCTCCACAGTGCACGACAGTTCCTAATAACAAAAAAATCATCTGGTTGAAAGCATCAATAGTGCTAACGTTAACTCACAAATATACATTAATTTGCATTTATCAATTTTTGTGCCTTATAATTTCAGAAATGTTTCCCACTTAAAATATTAACCCCTCCAGGCTTGGTAGCACACATCTACAATTCCAGCACTCTGGGAGGCTGAGATAGGAGGATCACTAGTTTGAACCAGACTTGGTAACTTAGTGCCTTAGCAAGGCAATATTTCCAAATTTAAAAAGTACCAGCAGGCTGAGGATATAGTTTAGTGGCAGAACACACTTGGTTCAATCCCTAGAACTGCCAAAAAAAAGAAAGAAAACTCTGGATATGGAAGACAGAACAGTAGTTATCTGGAGATACAAAGACAATAAGAGTCCTAGGGAAGCGGTCAGAGCTGTGAAGTATCTAACTATCTGACGCTAGTGTTATATTCATATATATAACATTACCGAATGTTATGTTCAATAAAAGTTACCAAAAAATAAAAACCTGCATTGCAGAGACTCATAATTTAGTACATTCCAAATAATATATCAAAGAAAAAAATTCAAACAAAATTCTATTTTGTAAACTGGGCATGGTGGCTCACGCCTGTAATCCCAGCACTCAGGAGACTAAAGCAGGAAGATTATTGTGAGTTTGAGACCAGCCTGGGCTACAAAGTAAGCTTGAGGCCAGCCTGAACTGCTCAACAAGACCTTGTCTCAATCAGAGGAAAAAAAAAAGGGTCAGGGATTTAGCTCAGTGGTACAAGCATCTGCCTGGCAAGCACAAGGTCATGAGTTCAATCCCCAGCCTGCACACACACAAAAAAATTCTATTTTGTTTTTCTTTTTTTCACTATGTAACACAGGATGGCCTTGAACTTGCTCATGTAGCCCAGGCCAGCCTCAAACTCATGGTGATCTTCCAGCCTCAGCCTCCAGAACACTGGGATTACAAGCATGCATCGCCACACTGGGCAAGATTCTAATTTTGAATAAATTTCTTTTTTTTTTATTGGTACCGGGGATTGAACTCACAACCGTGTGCTTACAAAGCAGGCGCTTATGCCACTGAGCTAAATTCCCAGCCCCTAGAATAAATTTCAATTCATGTAATATCTACTGCTTATGTCAACTCAATAAAAAACATATAATTCCACTATAAGAACAAAAGACAGAAGAATAAAGCAGGAGAGCCCCAAGTTCTAGCCCAGCCCAGGCAACTTACCTACTGAGCAAGACTGTCTCAAAATAAAAAACTGGGCTGAGGACATAGCTCAGTGGAAAAGTCCTGGGTTCATCCCCAGTATCACAAAAAAGAAAAAAAAATTGACCACTAATCTAGGCAGATTCTAGAAGCTATTTCAATATTATTCTTCACTTCTGCTTTTATTCATTCCATGACACAACAATGCTTCCACTAGAGATGACTAAAGAGTTATCCATTTCTTATTTTTCCAGTAAAAAGAGAATGGAACAAACAAAATGCATAAGTATTCTTAACAAAAGTAATTTTTTGATTAGGCTCCAAATGTTTTCTGCTTACCAGTAAAGTCAAATCACTAACACTGTATTATTTCTAAATGAAACCTATAAAAATTGTTTCCTGTAAAAAAATCTTAACATGGCAAGATCTACTGGCACCCAACTTCTAATAAATAATAGACTGATTGGTATTTACCTCAAATATGCCCTTGCATGTTTGTTCTAAAGCTTTTAGTGAGTAAAAGCTACACTAAAAGCTTTAGGGCAAAAATTTCCTGAAACAGCAACACTTTTCACAGACCGATATGTTAGCGACACCTAGTGTCACAAAACTGAAAATACATACATACGAAGCTTGAGAAAACGCGTTTTAAGGATCCTTCCTCCTCCTTCCATATTGGAGGCTGAACCCAGGTCCTTCACGCTGATCTACAACCCCAGGCCTTTTTTTTTCCTTCCTTCCTTTTTCTTTTTTTCTCTTTTCTCCCCCTCCCCCTTCCCCTCCCTCTCCCTCAATATAGGGTCTCGCT
The DNA here is from genome assembly GCA_004027455.1 of Hydrochoerus hydrochaeris. Lineage (NCBI taxonomy): Eukaryota > Metazoa > Chordata > Mammalia > Rodentia > Hydrochaeridae > Hydrochoerus > Hydrochoerus hydrochaeris. The sequence goes on along the minus strand of PVLA01011887.1, from coordinate 29,642 downwards.
ATGTTGCCCAGGCTGCCCTTAAACTCACCATGTAACCCGGACTGGCTTTGGAACTTGTGGCAATTCTCTTGCCTCAGCCTCATAGCTTTTTTTTTTTTTCTTCTTCTTTTCTGAGATGGGGTCTCACTAACTTGCTAAAATTCCTAGGCTGATAGAATCTTCTTGCCTCAGCCTCAACTAGCTAGAATAACAGGTATGTAGCAGCATACCTAGCTACAAACAGTCATATTTGAAGCTAAAATATACTGTTTCATACAATGGCCATCTTCCAAGTGCTGTGATAAATATATTTTCATGATTTCCCTTAAAATTTTAGCCAGGCATAGTGGCAAAAGCCTGTAGTCTCAGCAGTCAGGAAACTTAGGCAAGATCATGAGTTCCCAGAGCCAGCCTGGACTACACACAGTGAGACACCGTCAAACAAATAAATACATACAGTACTCACATACTTTCTCAAAAATAGAAATAAAACCTAAGCAGCCATTTACTTATTTTTATGTTTTTAATTTTTTTTGGGGGGGGGGTGTTTCAGGGATCAATTTCAGAACCTTGTGCTTGCCAGGCAGGCACTGTGTTGAGCTATATCCCTGGCCCAGCCATTTTAAAAGGTATCAAAACGCATTTTAAAAGGTATCAGTTGTATAAATGCTCTATCTTGCTTTTTTTTTTTTTTTTTTGTACTGGGGATCGAACTTAAGACCTTGTGCTTACCAGGCAGACGCTTGAGCCACTGAGCTAAATCCCCAGCCCTTCTATCTTGAATTTTAAATGAGAACCTTTTATTATCTATAAGAAAACACTATACAGTGCCATTTTGGCTTCACATAATTTTTAACAGAATTTAAAGATAAGCTGAATAATCAAATTCTATTTCTTCTAAAATGCTGCCATCTCATCTACCAAGCAACACCAGCCCTCACCTCAAAACCCTGACTCTATTTTTGATAACTCCTTCCTTTCTAAACGTCCTATCACTCATCAGGCTTTCTTGTAATCCTCTTACAACAAGCTTACTTTAGGCTCTCAACGTCTAACACTTAGATACTAATGGACCCAAGCATGGGAGCGCACACCTGTCAGCCCAGTACACTGGGAAGCTGAGGCAAGAGGACTATAGGCTCCAGTCCACCTAGGAAACTTAGCAAGATCCTGTCTCAAAATAAAAAACAAAACAAGGGCTGAGGATGTAGCTCAGGGCAAAAGCCTTGGGTTCAATCCCTGATATAAAAAAATAAAAACTAGACAACAGTGAAACTGTCTCTTGGCTGGCTCATAATGATTCATTTTCTCTGTATTTTCTAATCATAGTACTGGAAATCAATGTTTATTAAAGACAGCTTTTAGAATCCATCTGTTGCAGACTTGGGGTATAGCTCGTGACAGAGCATTTGTCTAGCATGTAAAGAAGGCCCTGGTTCAGTCACCAGCATCACAAAAAGAAAAGAAAAAAATCTTTCACTAAAAGATCTTCAAAGAGCTCATGATAGTTAAAAAATTAGGGCAAAAAAATAAAAGATTAAGGTGAACTTCTCATCCTACAACTCACATCTCCTCCCTGAAAATTCAAGATCCTAGGGATAGATGGAGCTCAAAGGTAGTGCCATTTTCGGCATGTGCATGACCCTGGGTTCAATTTCTAGCACCCATTGAAAGTAATAATGACAAGAAAATATTGTGTAATATTTAAAATATACTCACTGTCATAAATAACTCCTTCTCCAACTGGATATCTTTTCCAAACCATTTTTTAATAAAGAACTAAGTACTTTTAAAAAAAATTTTTTTTTGAGACAAAGGTCTCACTATGTAGTTTAGGTTGGCCTCATATTTGCGACAATCCTCCCACCTCAGCTTCATGAGGGCTGGGATTACAGGTGTGCACCACCACACTCAGCTCTTTAAAATTATTTTAATTTCAATCTAGTCCAGATATTTCTACAAACTACAAAAACCTATTTACATGATCTACAGTGGCAAATGACAACAGGCTTCCAAAAGAATACACATTTTCTGTACTTTGTTGCAACCAGTAATAGCTTGTTCTAAAAATCAAACTCATTATCTTGCCGAGTCTGCTCCTCTCATACCTTTCGTATACACTGATACCTCAGTATGGTACTAGCTGTTTACTGGTTTCTGGAGCCCCCATGAGAACCAAAACTGACAAGCACAAAACAACAGTTTTGTTTGGAGAATCGACATCAAGTTCTCACTTGAACACTGAGTATGGAATAATCTGGACAAAATTTTCACATCAAAATGCAAGGAGTACTAAGCTAAGTTCAACATCTCTCAAAGCAGTCGAATACTAAGGTATGATTGTAGTTAGAAGCCAAATCACTATCTATATTTACAGTTCTGCTGTGGCTTTTAAAATTCAGTTTCAGAGAGAGGGAAGGAAAAGGGAAAGCTATTTTTAAAAAGAAAAAGAAAGAAACAAGCTGTATTATGTACTTGTGCCCACTACCCAAGATGACTGCAAACTGCTTATATGGAAAACAAAGTCTAATAAAACTTCTAAAAGTTAAAAATAAATACAATTCAATATTTACAGTGGTTGGGATGCAACTCCATGTTAGTTTTCTCTTTTTTAGGGGGTGAGGTGTTGGGTTGGTTTAGCATTTTCTTTTGTCTTGCTTTGTAAGAGGTTCTCTTTACATAACCCAGGCTGGTCTCAAAATTCTAATCTAACTGTCTAACCACGCCATGTACAAAATTCAAGGGGTTTGGGTTTTGGTTTGGTTTTTGTTTTACTTTGTTTGCTGAGGCTGATTCCAATTTGTAATCCACTTGCCTCAGCCTCCCAGACTATATCTGGTTGAATTTTTTTTTTTTTTTTTTTTTTTTGGGGTACCAGGGATCGAACTCACAACCACCCGTTTGCAAGGCAGGCACTTATGCTGCTGAGCTAAATCTCCAGCGTGGCTGAATTTTTTTAATGGGTTAAAAAAAAAAAACGGTACAGATAATAGCCACGTGTGGTGGTGAACACCTATAATCTCAGCACTCAGGAGGCTGAAGTTCAAGACCAGCCTGAACTACATTACAAGATGCTGTCTCAAAACAAAACAATACAGATATTTGGTAAAAGAAACACAAGTAGCCGAGAAACACAAGAGAAACAATCAATATTATTAAGTGTCAGGCAAACACTAAAGCTAATTAAATCCTCAATGTGTCACTCACCAGATGACTATAATTTAAGACAGATATCAAATATAGGTGAAGATGTAGAACAATTTATACATTGTTGGGGGAACTGTAAAATAGTACAGTCAATTTGAAAAAAGGTTTAGGAATTTTTTATAAGTGATACATGCTTGAAATCCCAGCACTCTAGAGACTGAGGCAGGAAGAACACTTCAAATTTGAAAGCAGCCTGGACTATATAGTGAGTTTAAGGCCACCTTAAACTATATGATGAGAACTTGACTCAAAATAAAACTTTTCCCTCTGTGTACGTTGTCCCTTCACTCTGTTGGTGATTTTTTTTTTTTTTGGCTGTGCAAAAGCTTTTTAATAAAATGAGATCCCAGTTGTTCATTCTTTGTAATATTCCCATGTGACTGGGGTTGTGCCTGCACCTATTCCTTTAAGAGTTTTCTACCTATTCTCTCTTTCAGCAGATTTTTTCTGGTTTTTTTTTTTTTTCTTTTAAGACAGGATCTTGCTGTATAGTTCAGCTGTGTTTGTTTTTATATTGCAATCTCTGATCCACTTCAATTTTAGTTTAGTGTATGGTGAGAGACACAGGTCTTAATCTAATCTGTGACATGTGGTAAACCAGTGTTTCCAACACCATTTACTACAGAGGCTGTCTTTCTTCCAGTGAAGGTGTTTGGCTCCTCTGTCAAAGATAAAGTGTCCAGGGGCTGGGGATTTAGCTCAGTGGCATAAGCGCCTGCCTTGCAAGCACACAGTCGTGAGTTCGATCCCTGGTACCAATAAAAATAAAATAAAATTTAAAAAAAGATCAAGTGTCTGAGTGTGTCTGGAGTAGTTTCCGCATCTTCTAATCTGTTCCACAGATCCTTGGGTCTGTTGTTTGTTTTTTGTTTTGGGGGAGTTTTTTGGTTTTGTTTTTGTACCAGGAATTGAGCTGAGGACCTTGCACTGTTTTGTTTTGTTTTGGGGTTTTTTTGGGCGGGAGGGGGTTGCCAGTACCATGCTGTTTTTATTCCAGTAGCTTTGTAGAATAATTTCAAGTCTGGGATTGTGATGTTCCCCACCTTGTCTTTGTTGCCCAGAACTGCTTTTGCTATTATAGGTCTCGTCTAGTTTAAATGAATTTTTGGATTGGTTTCTCTAATTCTGTGAGATATGCTATTGGTATTTAGACAGAGACTACATTAAATCTGTATAACAATTTTGGAAGTATGGCTATTTTCATTAAATTGTGTCTTCTTACCTAAGAGCAAGGGATGTCTTTCCATTTTCTGATATCCTCTTCAATCTTTTCTGAGTACCATAGTTTTCACTATAAAGATCTTTTATTTCCTTTGTTAGACTGATTCCTAAGTATTTCATATTTTTTGATGCTATGTGAAAGGTACAGTTTCCCTAATTTTTCTCTCGGTGAGTTTATTATTCTTCTCTCAGTGAGTTTATTATTTGTGTATAGGAATGCTATTGATTTGAGTGCTGATTTTGTACCCAGCTACACAGCTGAACTTTTTCCACAGTTGGTGGGAGTGTAGACTGGTGCAACCACTGTGGAAATCAGAATGGAGATTCCTCAAAAAACTAAAACTAGAGGTTCCATTTGACCCAGCTATTCCCCTTCTGGGTATCTTCCCAAAAGAATTAAAAGCATCATCCCCAGTGATACATGCACACTCATGTTTATAGAGGCAGTTTGTAAAAGCTAAATCTTGGAAACAGTGCAAAGGCCCATCAACCAAGGAATGGGTCAAGAAGATGTGGGTTTTTTATATTGTAGAGGCTATTTTAAATGTAAAGGAAATTTTAAAACTTACATTTCTAATACTAGTATATTTCTAATACTATTCAAGGATGAGATTAGGAAGCACAGCCTGTTCCCAAAATTAGAAAGCTACAAAACTTAAGGAGCCATGACATTCCATTTCCAGGTGCAAGATAAGTGTAGCTCAGCCAGGCAAGGATGTTTTCCTTGCTTTCAAATTCCCAGAAACTTATCATCATCTCAAGGACAACTCAGCTGAGTCTTAGAATTTGATTGATTCTTCCTGCTTCTTATATGACAGTAACCCCAATTATACTTATGGGACATAAATTCTGTCTAGCAATATGTGACAACACGTGTAATTAATTATAAAATATCATGGTAATCTGCCTTTTGTACTTCCCTCTGGAACCTTGTATAAGTAAATGTTTTCCTCCCAAAACAGGGCTGGTTATTTGGACCTCAATGTCCCCAACCCCACCCTGCTAACATAATAAAGCTGTCTGCCTTCCAAAGTGCCTCTGGTGCTGTGTCTTGTCTGGTCTATTCTGTGTTCCCACATCAATACAATGGAGTAGCACTCTGCCATAAAGAATGATACACTTGAGGCATTTCTAAGCTAAACAGGTACACCTTGAGACCATACTCAAGTGAAATAAATTGAACATAAATACGTACACACCCATTTTTTCTCTAGTGTGAGAAATCAAAAGTGTAAATAAGGACCAAAATGTATGATAGTATTGTGAGACAAGAAAAAAATGTTCAAATGGGAAGGGGAACCAGGGAGGGAAGGGAGTGGGGAGGAAGGAATTGAGAAGAAAGAGAATAGGAGGAAAAATGGAAGCAAAGTAAATAAGTAGGGAAACAGGGGTTGAAGGGAAGGTGGAGGAATGGGGGGAAAAAACAATCAAGATAAATCATGCACAGGTACAAACTCCTTATGATGAATGTAATCATTATGTATATATCTCTAATGTGCCAATGAACTTGATAAAAAAAAAAAAGACTAACCACATTCCAACCCCATGAATCACCAACTCCATTTATAGATATTTATCTAAAAGGAAGTAATATATATGCTTACAAAAAGACTTACACATAGTAATTGTAATATGCATAGCAGCCAAAGGATAGAAATCAGAAAGAGAAACGTATTCACACACGAAAAACTATTCAGCAATTAAAAGAACAAGAACATGAGTGATTCTCAAATAAGTTACACTGAGCAAAAAAACCTTATAAGAAAATAAAACGTATATAAAGTTGTAGAGCAATTTCTAGAACAGGTGAAATTCAACTACAATGCCAAAAACACCCATGTGGACAGTGAGCTTCCAGACAAAGTGGAAGCAAAATTAGCTAGGAAAGTTCCTGTAAGCCACACTCAAGTTCAATGTCTCAACACAGATTGGGTTATTTAGGTATGAGCAGTGGTCAAAACTAAGAAAACTGTCAGTTGTGGTGGCACATACCTGTAATCCCAGCACTCGGAGGCTGAGGCAGGAGGGCCACCATGAGTTTGAGGTCACCCTGGGCAACACAGTAAGACCCTGTCTCTAAATTAATAAGCAATACAATCAAGGTGCAAGGAAAAGTAAAGGCCTTAAAATTACTCAGAGATAAATTCAACTTAACTTTAAAACTATTAATAGTAATATTAGACTTCTAACCAGAACCAGTAAGCAAGCAGTCAAGCCACCTGAGTGCCACCAAAGGAAACGTGCTCTATCCAATCAACTCCCCAATCACAGGACATAACCTTCTTGCTTAGCTATAGCTTCCTCTTTGCCTTCAATTCTGTCAGCAAACAACAGATAAAGAATAGACTCTATAAGAAAGTTACAGCAACACCTGATCTCTCTAACAACAGAAAGAAAATGAATAGCCCCCCACCCCCGTGCACTCAAGAGGTGGAGCAGGAAGATCACCATTGAGTTCAAGGCCAGCCTGAGCTACAGAGTGAGATCCTGTCTCAACAGCCACCCACCCCCACAGAAAGGAAATAAAAATGAAAATTTTACATTTACAAATTTTTTCCTATAACCCCAAACTAGAAATAGAAATATTTATCTTTGTAGGCTAAAAAAAAACACTGCCTGGATCTTAAATCCTTTGTCTCTGCCTGTGGCTACAGTTCAGTAACAAATAGCACTGCAGAGCCTTGAAAAATACCAAGGAAACACCAAGGAAAAGGAAAAGAAAGGGCTGGGGTAGAGCATCCTTGGGTTCAATCCACAATACCCCAGAAATAAATAATAAATAATTGTGGAGAGGGGCTGGGGGGTGGGGGTTGTTGGGTCTTTTTGAAACAGGGTCTCACTATGCAGTTCAGGCTGGTCTTGAGCTCACTTTGTAGCCCAGGCTGGTCTCGAACTCGCAGTGACCCTCCTGCATCTGCCTGCCAAGTGCAGGATTACAGGCATGCACCACCATGCCCAGCTGATAATAAATAATTTTAGAAACAAAGGGTTTTTCATCAATAGAGAATCAGTCACCAGATAAATGCAATGATTACACAGTTAGAAAAGTCAGTGAAGCAGGGCATGATGGCACATATCTGTGATTTTGGCAACTCTAGGAGGCTGAGGTAAGAGAATCACTTATCAAGTCCAGCCTTCTCACTTGAAGGCACACCTCTCCATCTGTTTTACAACAAATTCTACCTATACTTCTTCATGGGGCATCTACTGTACATATATTGACTGAAATCATACATCCAGAGCACAAACAAAGGAGGACCAAGAAGCAAGTGGCTGTCCCTCGTGGGTATATGATTTGCACAAATTCTGACCCACTTCACTGCTCAGTGAGGGTATCTTCGACTTGCCATTTACCCTCTTTCCCCATGCCTTGCATAACGTTGTACAATAGCAGTCTCTTAGGAACCATTTGTAAGATTAATAGACAAGACCACAGACGCATGGAAGTCTCTCCAGACTTCACATAAGCTCCCAGCTGGGAAGTATTTTTAGGGGTACGATCCCATTTATACTTACAGGGATGCTCCAGACCTGCATTCCATCACTGTAGCCAATCATTACCAGCAATGGTGGTTCATTCCCAGTGCTATGTATTTCATGAAATTCCAGATTTCTTGATGTATCTGTGTTAGAATTAAATCACAAAGAGAACTGTGAAATATATAATATTAATCAAGAAAACAACCATGCTGCCAGGCATGATGGTACATGGCTATAATCCTATCTACTTGGGAGGCTGAGGCAAAAAGATCAGAAATTCAAGCCCAGCCTTAATGAGTGACTTAATGAGACTCTGTCTCAAAGTAAAATATTAAATAACAAAAAGGCTGAAGGAGGAGTTTGGTACAAAGACTATGGGTTCAATCCCTAGTACCACCAGAGGGGAAAAAACCCCACAGCTGGGCATGGTAGGTTGTGGCTGTAATCCCAAATCAAGGCCAGCCTGGCCAGTTTAGTGAGACACTATCTCAAAATAAAAAGGGCAGGGGATGTCTCTCATCACTGCCTGGACTAGGGAGAATGGTACACAACAGGGGCTAGAGACATAGCTCAGTGCCACTGCCCTTGCCAAGCACATATGAGGCCTGGGGTTCAACCCCTGGTACCACTAAATAAACAAGTATCAATATGAGAAAGATATCAAGTTATAAAATTATGGAAGATACCCATGAAAGACCTTTATTAAGAAATATATTTCAAAGGATAAACAGGAAACACATTTCAACATCACCTGTAATCAGAGAGGTGCTAATTAAAACCAGTGACAGATGTGCCTTAGAAGTTGCTTATTTAGCTGAATGTGATGGTGCATGCCTATAACTCAGCACTCTGGGAGGCTGAGGCAGGGGACAGAAAATTCAAGATCATCCTGGTCAACTCAGTGACTTAGTGAGACCCTGTCTCAAAATAAAATTTCAAAAAGGCTGGGGATGTAGCTCAGTGTGAAGAGCAAGATATTCTTGCATGACACTTTGCACAATACATGTACAATCCTTAGTACCAAAAACAAAATAAAATTAAAACAGAGGAAAAAAGAAAGGAGGAGGAGAGGAGGAGCAGCAGCTTATCACTGCTGGATATAAATCAGGAGAACCACTTAAAAAATTTAGGGCTAGGTGTAGTGGCATAAGACTACAATCTGCACACCACAGGCCGAGGCAGAAGGATCTCAAATTCAAAGTCAGCCTGGAATACAAAAGGAGATTCTGTCTCAAAAATACAAAAAAGAAAACAAGAAAGGTTTAGTAATATGTACTCAGGTTAATGCACATACATTTTCATTCTAGGTGTATATTCATTAAAAATCTGAGCTCATACACACCAAGAGATATGCACAAAAAATATTTATAGCAGAATTATTTATGAACAGTCAAAACATATAAATAACCCAAATGTCCACCAACAGGAAAATGATCAAACAAGATTACCATACAGTGATAAAATGAAATACTATTCAGCACAGAAAAAGAATGGGCTACTATTCTACATTATAACACAGATGAACTTCACAGACGTAATACAAAACCAGACACAAAAGACCACAAATCGTTTTTGGTGGGTTTGTGTTTTTTTTGTTTGTTTGTTTGTTTTGTCTTTTTGAGACAGTCTCTCTATGCAGTTCAGGCTGGCCTTGAGCTCACTTTGCAGCCTAAGCTGGTCTCCAACTTGCAACAATCCTCCTGCCTCAGCCTCCCAAGTGCTGGATTTACAGGCATGAGCCACCACACCCAGCTTAAATCATTTTTTTTTAAGACAGCATTTCATGGGCCAGGGATTTAGCTCAGTGGCATAAGTGCCTGCCTGGCAAGCGCGAGGTCATGAGTTTGATCTCTGGTACCACAAAAAAAAAAAAAAGAGAGAGAGGATTTCACTGTATCCGCCAGGCTTGCCTCAAATTTATAATCCTTCCACCTCAGCCTCCCAAATCACAAAGTTTGCAGGCTTGCAATCACCATACCCAGCTATACTGAAAAATTCTATTTACATAAAATGTAAAAGCAACTAGGTAGTAATTTTCTATTTTTTAGGTGATAATTATACAGGCATTTGATTTATAAAACCTCAGTCATTGATCTATAGTTCCATTTTATGTAATTCACCATGATATGATATTCTTGCACAATACCTGTTTTTTTAAACTTCATAAATCAAACCAATCTGCATCCTTCTCCCTCAGTCTCAGTACTCTCCTTCCAGCAGCCAAGTTTCTTCAGTGCTTTGTACTGACATGCCATTTTTAATCTCACATTCACCTCGGATCCACTTTCTAATGGTTTCTGTCACAGCCTTCCTCTCATGTGACTTTTGCTCTGGTCACCAAAATAACCTCCAAATTATTAAACTCAACTGCTATTTTTCAAGCACATCTTATTAAATTACTCAGCAGCATAGCAGCAGGTAGATGCATGTTGACTAAGCATCTACCACTGAGCTACACCACTCCTCCCTTGATTTTCCAGGACTAAGCCTATCCTAATATCCATCCCTCTAGTCACTCCTCCCTCATTTTCTCTGCTAGTCACTTACCTACCTAGTTTCAAAATGCTGTTTGCTTTGCAGCGTGTGGGATCTGAACTCAGGGCCTTATGCCTGCTAGGCAACCGTTCTGCCACTGAGCTACACCTTCAGCTCTGATGTTGGAGTTATTCACAACTAACTGGTAAACTCTCTTTTTGTCACCATACACACTATCTCATTCCACCCCCTGCTTTAGTGTCTGCTGATGACTTCAACACAGGTTTTAAATGGTTCAAGAGTTCAAATTACACTCCAACAATGATTTCGTCTCCACACCTAATGCTTCTGCAGAGTTCCTTATTTTGGTGAACTGCATCATTATCTAGGCCATCATCAGCATCAGAGAACACGTTCCTCCTCCACTAGAACAGTGAATCATAACCAATCCTTGTCCTCATGAACAGCTTTTTTCATTTGTTTTATACCACCACCACCCTTACTGGCCAAATCAACCCCAAAAGCCCAAATGGCCTCCTGTATCCACTCCTCATGCCAAACTGCAAGCATGGTCAAAGTGCTCTTTTTGTTTAAATTGATTATTTTGGTGCTAGGAATTGAATTTATGGCCTTGTGTGTGTTGACCAAGCATCTACCACTGAGCTAGCTTCACCCTTAGTCACATTTTGCACTGCTAAAATTATTTTTTGGGAGGGGAAGGTGATTTTAAAAAAAGAATTAAGATGTATTATGTGCATGTTCCATTTCTTCACAATGAATGTAATCATTATGTACTGCAAACGTATTAATTTTTTAAAAAAGATAAGAAAAATGTTTTTTATGTGGTCCTAGGGACTCACGGCCCCTGCACTGGGCTATCTCCACCACATCCTGCACAAAGTTTATTTTTAACTCCTGATCAGAACCCATGCTTTTCAAAATCATTTTTCAACATCATTATGTGCTGTTTTATCTAGAAGACACTTTTTATTTATTGGTCTATTTAGCAAGACCCTTTCTCAAACTAAAATAAAATAAAATAAAATGTCTGGGGATATAGTTGAGTGCAAAAGCCCTAGGTTCAATCCCTAGCACCACAAAAATAGTAAAAGAAAAAGAAAATCCCCCACAAAGCAAGCACCAAACATGTATTCCCAAGAAAGAAGCTTTATAAAGTAAATCAAGATGAGAAACACTTAGTTATCACTAAGTAAAAATTACAGACAGTCATTATTTTGGATCAAGCTCCTACACTAGACCCCTATGTATCAGACTAAAAACCAAAATGGTATCACTCATAGGAAGTTTCACAATGCCAGAACAAACTTGTTATCTAATCTCAGAAAACAGGAGAGGTGACAAATTCCCCCAATAGGCCAGTTTCAATGGGCGTCTTAATAAAGTACCCTTACTTTAACTCTTAACAACAACAAAAATGTAACCTAAAATAACCTAATATTAACCAATTCTGACTGAAATCAACTGTTTTTCTTTCTTGTTCCCTTCATTTTTTTTTTTTTTTTAAACAGGGACTCAAGGCTGACATTAAACTTATGTAACCCAGGCAGGCCTTGAACGTGCAGCAATCCTCTTGACTCAGCCTCCTGGCTCAACTTCTTTTGTATTATCTGTTTCCTTATTCCCACTTAACCAGGAAAGTAATTTTAAAATGACCCAATTTCTTTTTGTTGCTTGTTCTTTCTTTAGCTCTTTTGTGTCTATAAAGTTAAGTTCCTCTGCTAAGCCCATAGGAACACTTGTTCTATTTTATGGAATGAAATATTGTCTTATTTTAGTACAAAATAAAGCCAAATAAAATCTTTAAGTTGTTGTAGCCTGTCAAGGTGGTATACACCTGTCCTGAGGCTGAAGCAGGAGGATCACAAGCTCAAGCACAGCCTGAGATACCTAACAAGTGAACCCTGTCTCAAAATTCTAAAATAAATAAACATATAAAAGGTCTAGAAATATAGCTCAGACCAAAAGTCTTGAGTTAAGATATAGCTGCATGTATGTTTAGGTGTGTGGGATTGATATCCCTATTTCTAGGTTCTTACTGGATTGTTGAACAGATCTGTTTGCACTCTCACTGCTTGGGTGTCCACTTTGTGTACTTTAATTTTGTAACTTGAAAACTATTTCTAAAAGAATAATATGTAATTTATCAACTAGTGATTTCTTACTGTTTATCTTCTTTTCTTGAAATTCTGTAATATTTCTATCCTTTTTCTGTTTTTTTCTCTTTTAATGATAAAAAAAAAGTCTTGAGTTAAAGCCCCAATACTGAAAAGAAAAGAAAAGAAAAGAAAAGAAAAGAAAAGAAAAGAAAAGAAAAAAAAAAGGTTGGGGGGATAAGAGGAAGGGAAAATTTTAACTCACCAAGTTTAACGTTTACACACTGTTATACTTACTTTCAAACTTGTACAATATTAGTTCCAAAGAAATTTCTGTAGTTGGTTATATTACCTTTTCTGAAAAATGAATTTATTTTGAAAATTAAAAATAATCTGAGACTAAAGTAATGGTTCTCTTTCTGGATTCAGGTCAAGCCCAAACAAACATTTATTTCACATGTTCAAAAACATTAAAAGATCTGATTAAAAAAAATAAATATTAAAAGCATACCATTTAAATCTGCATTTTCAAATCTGACCCAAACAATTTTCTCCTTTTCTTCAGTTAGAGGTGTTCCACTGTAAGCCTGCATAACAAACAGAAATGTTTGGATAAAATAATTTACAGCTCCATTATTACTGGCTCAAAACAAAGAGTGACTTTAAGCCAATTCTACTCCTCTCCAACTTCACCAATCCTGAAGCTTGGTAAATAGCATTTTTTTGTTTTGGTTTGGTTTGGGGTTTTTTGGTACTGGGGATCAAACTTACAACCTCACGGTTGCCAGGAAGGCACTTACACTGGTGAGCTAAATCCCTACCCCAACAGCACATTTTGGAACATTATTTCTCCCCAAGAATGTTTATCTGGAATCTGACCACTTCTGTTTAAAAAAGTTTTTAAACTATTAAAAAACTGCAGAAATTCAAACTACAATGATCAAACTCCACCATAAAGCATAAACATAATTTCAAAGGCACACAAAAAACTAAATTACCACCCATATTAGTAAACAAATAAGGCTTAAGAAAAAAGCAAAATTACTGTCTTAATCTATTTGGTTCTTAAGTGCTTCTAATCAGGCAACTACAATACCTATACTTCTCAAGAGTACTACTTTGGTAATGTGTTATCTGTCTCCTATGAACCTACAAGGGTCACAGAGATAAGTATTAAAGGCTTACAGGACCCCTCAATATTCAAAGAGTCATCTTCCCAAAAAGCACTTTTTTTAATTTCAAAAATTTCAAAGACTGCACAGAGCCAGGATCACTGGTGCACACCTGTAGTAGCCACAGCAATTTGGTAGGCTAAGGCAGAAGGATCAGATGAGCCTGGAAGTTCAAAGCCAGTCTGAGCAACACAGAAAAACAAACAAATAAAAGAATGTATATAGTGTACTTAAAAGCGATTAGAGCCAGGTGTGGTGGCTCATGCCTGGAATCCCAGCACGTGGGAGGCTGAAGCAAGAGGATTGTAACAAGTTAGACCAGCCTGAGTTACAAAGAGAGCTCAAGGCCAGCCTAAGCTACATAGCAAGACCCTGTCTCAAGAAAGAGAAAGACAGACAGAGAGAGAGAGAAAGACAGAGAGAGAGAGAGAGAGAGAGAGAGAGAGAGAGAGAGAGAGAGAGAGAAAGACAGAGAGAAAGACAGAGAGAAAGACAGAGAGAAAGACAGAGAGAAAGACAGAGAGAAAGACAGAGAGAAAGAAGAGAAAGAGAGAGAGAGAGAGAAGGCAAAAGCTAGGGAGAGAGTTCATTGCAAAGGCCTTGGGACCAACACCCAATACCCAAAAAATAAAATAAAATCTTTGAAACCACAGTCAGATATAATTTTGGGGGGATGGGGCTTGAGACACTATAAGGCCCAGGATTGCCCAGAACTTTTAGTGATCCTCCTGCTTCAGCCACTTGAGTGCTGGGATTATAAGCATGCATCACCACACCCAGAAATCTCATATACTTTATAGCACATGCTATAAATTTTCAGGCCTATTTAAGTAATCACACTGCACTAGATTAATGGAGATCAAAAATACCATTAAGACAGGTTTACCTTAATAGATTTACTATCCAAAATATTTTATACTTCCATTTTTATTTCAACTATATATTTTTTAAATAAGTGAAGAAGCCAAAGATACAGTTCAACTGCAAAGCAAGGGTTTAATCTTCAGCACCAAAAAATAAAAGCAAGTGAGATGTGTATACAGCAGTCAATTTCTTTGCAGAAGAGGAAAACCTACATGCACTGGACCAACTATCTTCAGTGATCTCATCCTCATCTCCCTAAGTCTTGTTCTTCTCATTCTCAAAAACTCTTTTTTAAAAATTAATCTTGGAGGCTGGAGATTTAGCTCAGTGGCTTAAGCACCTGCCTGGCAAGCACGAGGTCGTGAATTCAATCCCAGGTACCAAAAAAAAATTAATCTTGGGCTGGGGATTTAGCTTAGTGGCATAAGCACCTGCCTTGCAAGTGCACAGCTGTGAGTTCGATCCCCAGTACCAATAAAAAAAATAAAAATTAATCTTATTTGGGGGTCGGGGATATAGCTCAGTGATGCAGTGCCCTCCTGGCAACCATGAGGTCCTGAGATCAATTCCCAGTACCAAAACAACATTAATCTCATTTGGCTGAGGTAGTGGTATACACCTGTAATCCCAGCACTCAGGAGGCTGAGGCAGGCCAGCAGGACTACATAGTGAGTTCAAGGCCAGCCTGAACTACATGGGGAGACCCTTCTCAATAAACAAAATACAATAAGTAAATCAATGTGAATAAATTTATTTGGGGGCTGGATCTATAGCTAAAAGGTAGAGTACTTGCCTGCCATTTCTGAGGCCCTGGTTTTAATACTGAGCACCACAAAAAAAATTTTTTTAATAAATATACTTTGAAAGAATTTTATATTATTAAATATAGTGCCTCATCCAATACATATTTGTCTTATGTATGAAATTATGCTATGTTACATGTAATTAATAATTCCTTAATGTTGGTCATCTAATCAAATCTTCCCTTACCGTACACTGCTGGCATTACTATTACTTAAACCCCAGAGTTTAATTGAATTTCAAGTTTCTCCAATGTTCAACCTAAGCTATCACAATGCATTTAGGACAACTGCCTTTGTTCCTTCATCTGGCTTCTCTTTAACGGGACAACGCAGGAACATTTTCAGATTTTTCTTCATCTTAGTAGTCTTACTATGAGATCTGTTATGATTTTCAGGGTTACTCAACATTCTTAAAATTCCTTTGCAACCAATTCAGGATTTCTGGGTGACAGGCAGAAGAAAACAAGCCCAAAAGAGGCCTTCCGGTGTATGTTCTGGAACTTTCAAAGCTCTTTAACTTATCCTCGGGAGGGAAATAAAGTTTATTATGTTTTTACTTTGTCTTCAAATTTTCCTTGTGCTTTAGCAGACATGGTGCTCTTTTTATTAATGGTTTTTGAGGAAATTTTCTGTGGTGATGACTGAAGTACCTGCCAGTTGCTTCCTGGTTGCCTTCCTACAGTCCGCACAGGAGCAAGAGACATTACCACTGAACCACCCAGCTTCTTATGGCCTCCGTTTGCACATGTTTAGATTTACTCTCAGAGTGGCACCAAGCAGTGCCCACCCTGCTTTTGCTTGCTTTTTTTTCTCTCAGTTCTGAGACCCAAACCCTAGGCCTCCCATAGGGTAGGCAATGCTCTACCACTAAGCTACACACGTAGCCCTCACTTGCTGTCTTTATGGAGGTCACTATATTACCACACGAAATTATCTTTCTTTCCCCATTACTGATTATATAGGTCCTCCTTATTCAGACATGATGCAACTGCTCTGGCTTATCTAATTTTGTGATTCTGGCAACAGACTCCAGGGCTTCAAGCATGCAAAGCACACATACCGCCAGTGATCTACATCTCCAGCCCCCAAGCCCTCTTATTTAGAGTAAAACATTTCATTCCAGCCAGGAAAGGTGGTACATGTTTATAATCCCAGTACATGGGAGGCTAAGACAGGAAACTAGCAAATTTAAGCCAAGATAAACTCAGACCTTGTATCAAAAGGAAAAAAAAGTGGGAGGCCACTGGGATTAGGGGCTTACATCTGTAATATCAGAACTCTGGGAGTCTGAAGCATGATGGTCATGAGTTTACACCCAGCCTGGGCAACTTAATGACCTAAGGACACCCTACCTCAAAATTGAAAAAGAAAAAAAGAGACCTGGGCATAACAGTACACAACAGTAACCTCAGCATTAGGGAGCTGAGGTAGAAGGAGTGCCATGAGTTCAAGGCCAACATGGGCTACAAAGTGTGGTCAAGGCCAGAACTACACAGTGAGATCCTGGCTCAAAAAATATAAATAAAACCAGGCATGGTGGCACACACCTGTAATCCCAGCACTCAGGAGGCTGAAGCAGGAGGATCACTGAGTTTGAGGCTAGTCTGGGTTACACAATGAGTTTAAAATCAGCCTGAATTACAGAGCAAGACCTTGTCTCAAAAAAAAAGGGTGGGGGGATTAGAGACAGAACTCAGTACAAAAACCCTGGGTTCAATTTCCACTACAGAAAAAAAAACATTTTTTCATGCCAATGGCTGGAGATGTAACTGAGTAGGAGGGTACTTCCTCAACATTTAAGACCCTGGGTTCAATCCTTAGCACCACAAAGTAGTAAGAAGAAGAAGAATACTCCATGTCAAAATTTTAATGACAAGATTTTGGTCTCTTCACTTAATCCAGTATCTAACACACATATATTAGCACAAAAGTTATATTTTAATTTTATAAAGCGTAGCTACAATCACTATACATACTGTATATATTGCCTTGTTTTAATTTTTTGCTTGAGAAAAAAATAACCTCTGTAGTGTGCCACTGTTAAAAGGTTTTATTTTTTCATTTCTAAGACAGGATCTTGCTATGTATTCCATACCAGCTTGAAGTCACAATCTTCTTGCCTCATTCTCTCAAGTTATGAAATAATAGGTATACACCATCATGCCTGGCAAAACGTACTGCTTCTAATTAAAGCAAATTATTCTATAGTGACCATATCTGACTATTACTGACATTTGTGCTGACACCAAGTTTTCCATTGAAAAAGTGAAATTTTCACACATTGAAAAGCTCTAAGCTTTATCATTTTCTTTGTTGAATTAAATTTTTAAAATAGATTTCAAGTGGACTTATTAGACCAAAGGGCACAGCTAAGTTTCCCACTAGCTATCAATTCTATCAATTAAACAAAAGCAGAATTAACCACATAGCTAATTACAGAAACTGCTACCTATTTCAATGAAACCCTTTCTCTTTTTAGGGGTATGTTGCAGATCCAGAGAATAATGTCTAGGCTCCATGAACTTGATGTTTCTGAGAACAGAGCAGGAATTGGATTTAACGAGAACAGAAAATACTATCTTCATATGGCTGATTACAAAGCACCAATGCAGGATTCTGCACTAAACATGGAAAATATGGTTAACTCTAACTGAAAAGAAAATGTCTACTATTTCAAAAGGGACTCCTATTACTGCTTTCCTATGGAAAATATAGTCAGTGGCTCCTAAAGTCAGTACACGTCACTATTCATTAGTAATTATATTTTTTCATCATCTGATTATTTCAACAAGTGATTGTGAACCTTAAATCCACAGCTCTGCCCTTGGAAATCTAGTCTCTTCTGCTTCCTCCAAGTGAGATTACTTATTCATGTTTTGGATTTTTGTTTGTTTGTTTGTTTTTGTTTTTCTGGTACCAGGAATTGAACTCATGACCTTGTGCTTGCCAAGCAGGTGCTGTGCTACTGAGCTATATCTCTGGCCCTATGTTTTGGATTTTAGTTTTTGCTTTTTGCCTGCTGTTTTTTTGAGACCAGATTCATCATGCAGTCCAAGTCAGGTTTGAACTTGCTCTATATCTCAGAATAGCTTTGAACTTGCAATCCTTCCACCCTAGCTTCTCGAGGGCTGAGGTTACAGTTATGCAGCCCCATGCCCAGCCAGCTTTGCTTTATTTTATGAACTACATATATAGCATTTTTTAAACCTCAACACAAACCCATGATGAATAAAATGATCAACCCCATCTTACAAATAAGGACCCTGATGTTTAGAGAAAAGTTCAGTAGTTTGTCCAGAGCTAGTAAAAATAAAGAGATGAAATGTAAAGCCAGATTTAATGTCAACATCTGCAGTCTTAGCCCATAAACTAACCTAAACCTTCAAAACGCTGCTGTAACTTCTCTGCAAAACAAAAATACACAATCAGGGATGTTGGCATACAACTGTAATCCAGCACCGGGAGGATAAGACACAAAGATTGTGAGTTTGAGGCCAACCTGGACTATGCAGCAAGACCTGCTACAAAAAAATAAAAAATAAATGAGGCCGCACCAACTATGATCCTTTTGTCCCTATCACATTTTCATTCAACTGATCAAAACTGGATGTGTGTGTTTGCTGTGTGTGAGCATGTATACTGGGAACTGAATATACATCTTCGGCCCTTTACATTTTTTTATTGTGAGATGGGATCGCAATAAGCTTCCCAGGCCTTAAGCCTGGCCTTAAGCTCGAGATCTTCCTGCTTCTGGCTCCTGCAGAGTACTGAGGGAACCTGAGCAGAAGGATCAAGAGTCTGAACAGACTGGGAAACTTAGCAAGACCTGTCTCAAAAAAAAAAAAAATTGGGATGTAAGCCAGTGCATCTGGATTCAATCCCCAGTACCACAGAAAAGAGGGAGAGAGAAAAGGGAGGAAGGAAGGAGGAGGAGAGAAGGGATGGGAGGATAAGGACGGGGGGAGAGAGCAAGGCAAGGAAGGGCACTGGGTAGCTTCTCAACCTAGCAGAGGGCCACACCAACAGTGAGTCCTCAAGTAAATGTTTGACGCCTGAATTTTACTTTATACAGTAACTAAAATAATGACTTGCTTGAAAGGGACAAATAAGAATTAGAATATTTATTCAATAAATGTATGCTATTCTAATTCTTAGATCCATGCCTACCATTTTACTTCCACAGTTCCTAGTCTGATCCATTCTTCACAGTCAATACATACATTAACCTATTACCTCCCCTCTAATGTACTATGTCCATAAAAATTCATCTTTAATTTTCAATATTTTTAACCTATCTGTGTTAGCAGCCCCTCTCGTCTCCATGTTACAGAACTTACTCATCTGATAGTCTGTCCCACTAGCAAACTCTCCAACTGTTCCCTCTAAGCTTCTGACCACCGTCTTTCTCCTCCAGCCAATAAAAATTGCTTACTACACACAGTTCCTAGTGGCACAAAAAGTTTCTTTGTGAAAATTTGATAAGCCCACTATTCATCCAGCTAGCCAGTTTCCTTCACAATCAAATACCCAACCTTTCTCTTCACTTCAATTAATGCTACTTCGGACATCTCTTGGAACTTCACTTCTTTCTCTGCGTTCTTTTACCAATTAAATGTTTGGTTTGCTATATGTGCAACACTTATTGATTTGTTGCTATTAATAATTTGTGGTTTATATCGGGCATAGTGGCACATGCCTATAATCCCAGTACTTGGGAGGTTAAGGCAGGAGGGTCATTGCAAATTTGACCAGCCTGGGCTACAAAGCAAGCCCAAGGCCAGCCTGAACTGCATAGTGAGACCCTGTCTCAAAAACACATACATTCATACATACATACATAAAATAATAATCTGTCACTACTTCAAGCAATTTGATTTGTCAGCCAACTACCCCAAGAAAGGAGCGCATTTCTTTTTTCTTATATGTGCCACAGATCTTGCTGTTTGTGGCCCACTTTTCATTACTGACTGAACATAATTAAGGAATAATAAAACATAAAGCAACATTTCTTATTATTTTCCCTTACTTCACACATACATTTTGTTTAATACAACTAAAATTCAGACTATTTTCTAGGACCCTCTCATAAAACTAAAGTACTGGCAAAAAAAAGAAAAAGAAAAAACACTAAATTACTGGCTTGGCATGATGATGCATGCCTCGAATCCCTGAACTCTGGGGTCTAAGGCAGGAGGACTGTAAGTCAGCCTACTCTGGGCAACTTTAATGAGAAAATAATAAATAAAAAGAGACTGGGGATGTGGCTCAGTGTGATGGCCTTGGGTTTATATCCTAGTACTGAAGAAAAAAAAAAAAACTACACTACTAGACTTTATGAATGTCCTTTTAGAGCAACACAGTTAAAAACACCATGACAAGCTGGACATGGTGGCAAACACCTGTAATCCCAGCACTTGGGAGGCTGAGCCATGAACTGCCATGAGTTCAAGGCCAACATAGGCTACACAGTGAGTTCAAGACCAGCCTGAACCACATAATAAGATGCTGTCTCAAAAAAAAAAAAAAAAATCACCATGGTATAGCTGGGTATGGTGGCACATGCCTATAATCACACAGAGACTAAGGTAAGAGGATCACTGCTGG
Source organism: Hydrochoerus hydrochaeris (assembly GCA_004027455.1). Classification (NCBI taxonomy): domain Eukaryota; kingdom Metazoa; phylum Chordata; class Mammalia; order Rodentia; family Hydrochaeridae; genus Hydrochoerus; species Hydrochoerus hydrochaeris. The sequence goes on along the minus strand of PVLA01011887.1, from coordinate 8,723 downwards.
TTCAACCCCAATCTGGGAAGGATACCCAGTGAGTACATGGTGAGTTCAAGACTAGCCTGAACTACATAGTGAGATCCTGCCTCTTTAAAAATAAATAAATAAATAAATAAATATACCACAACAGTCTGAAGACTGTCAAGGAGGAATATAATAAATACCTAACATTTGTACTATAAGTTACTAGATACCACACTAAATTCACAGTATCAGACTCTATGGGAGAGAAATGTGGACATTGTTATTATTTTTAGAAACATGCTAAGTGATAGCATACATTAAATTTCAGATAAAGCTATACTTCACTACCAGATGTCTCTTAAGACCAAAAAAGATAAAGAGACAGGGCCCAGCTATGCCCCATATCCCAATTCTCAACTAGCAATTCGCCTTCATTCTTAATAGGCAAGTAAGTCCTAAGCAGTCATACTTATGCCACCGTTATTGCAAAACTGTGACAAATTACACAGTAACACGTGTAGTTCCACCCTGCCCATGCTCAGGATGCTAAAATATCAGAAAATTTTCTGGAGTTGTTCACACTAGTGTGAAGTTCCAGAAACAGAACATTTCAGAGTGTCCCTAAGTCAAAGTTAAACTATTTTCACAATCACACATAGACACTTACCTGCGGCACAACGTCCTGCAGAAAAGTCACAACACTTTCCATGTAGGACTGCTCTCTGGAAAAAGGTAAAATGGGTAAAATTTGTCATCACAGCTCATGACCTGGGAAAGATCTATTGATGAACCCTAAAAAGGCCTTTCGTAATATGATAACAAGAAAAAAAAAGGCCAAATCTTATCACCTGATAATTCTGCCTGTGAACTTTCTAAGCTTTCAGCTTTTTTTATTTTTTTTGTACTGGGGATCGAACTCATGACCTTGCACTTGCCAGGCAGGTACTTATGCCACTGAGCTAAATCCCCAACCCTATTATCTGGTTTTATTTGGGGGGAGGATAGGTTTTGTTGTTGTTGTTTTGTTTTGTTTTGTTTTTTGGTACCAGGAATCAAACTCACGACTGTGCACTTGCAAGGCAGGCGCTTATGCTGCTGAGCTAAATCCCCAGCCCCCTATTATGTGTTTTTAAAAAGTCATACTTAGCCAGGTGTGGTGGCACACAAATCTCAGCATTCAGGATGCTGAGACAGGAAGATGGCTGTGAATCTGAGGCCAACCTAGGCTACAAAGTAAGTTCAAGGCCAGTCTGAACTGCATAGCAAAATCTTGTCTCAAAAAAAAGTTATGCTTTCCTAATTTGCTAGAGGTAATGTCCACCTAATATTTAAAGGTGTGAATACAATAGACCTAGCTAAGGAAACACCTTCCTCTTGAACCAGAGCAGAAGAACATCCTATGGGAGCAAGAAAAACTGTGGTTAATGACCCAGTATTTAGTAATCTTCTCTTTAAACTGTTAGGGAACCAAGTCCCTGACCTACAACCAGTATGTTGAAAAATCAGTCTGCATTTTTGCTGCAGGAGAAGGCACAACAAAAATTTTAAAAGTCCTTACAGAACTTTTGGCACATATGAGGCACAGGTAAACATCAAAATTCATAAAAGTGTAGAAAGTTAACATTGTTAAGAACACTAAATGAAGTTTGTTTGTTTGTTTGTTTGGGTTTTTTTTAGTACTGAAAATTGAACCCAGGGTTTCACCTATGCTAGGCAAAAGCTCCATTCAAAGGCATAAATATACATATAGATGGGTTTTTTTGAGACAGTCTCCCTGTGTACTGGTTGACCTTAATTTACTATGTGGCTCTTTTGGGCCACAAACTTGCCATTCTCCTGTCTCAGCCTCCCAAATCCTGGGACTATACTCATGTAATAACATTACTATCTCTGGAGACACTGCAAATGTAGTGGCACACATCTATAATTCCAGCTACTTGGGAGGCTGATGCAGAAAGAGTATAACTTTCAGGCCAGCCTGAGTAGCATGGACCCTGTTTCAAAAAAAAAAAGCCGGGCATGGTGGCTCACACCTGTCATCCCAGCACTTGGGAGGCTGAGGCAGGAGGATCGTTGTGAGTTCAAGACCAGCCTAGGCTACAAAGTGAGCTCAAGGCCAGCCTGAACTTCATAGCAAGACTCTGTCTCAAAAAAAAAAATGCTGGGGAAGCTGGGGATTTAGCTCAGTGGCATAGGTGCCTGCCTGGCAAGCATGAGGTTGTAAGTTCAAACCCTGGTATCAAAATTAAAAAAGGCTGAGGATGTAGCTCAATGGTAAATGGACCATGGGTTCACAGAGAGACAAGAACACAGAGACAGAGACAAACACAGAATGAGAATGTAGGTCAGTAACAGCATGTCCACAGATTGGGGCTGGGGGAGATATTTTAAATGGGAAGTATATGGATATCAGCAAGTGGAGAAAAACAATTTCTTCAAAACACTAAATCAACTGGGCGTGATGGCACATGCCTGTAATCCCAGAACTCTGCAAGCCTCAGGCAGGAGGATCATGAATTCAAGCCCAACTCAGGCAACATAGCAACTTAAGCAGATTGTCTCAAAATAAAAAATAAAAGGAGCAAAGGATGTAGCTCAGTGAGCAAACAATAAATAAAACATACTAGGTCAAAGATATTTCAAGAAAGAGGTGAAAAAATTATACTTTTAGAAAATAATGAATTATTCTAAATCTTAAAACACATAATATACCTTTGAGACTAATGACATTTGGTTAGGAATAAAAACAAACAACAAAAATGTATATTTTGGGGAGCAGGGATAACTGAAGCAGAGCACGTTTTAGTATGTGTGAATCCCTGGGTTCAATAACAGGCAACAGAAACAAAAAGAAGAGAAAAAGAGAGATTAGAACCTGTCTGATCTGCATTTTTTTTGCTATTCCTCTAACTTAATCTTCTTCACCTTTCCACAACCTCAATTCCTAGAATACATCAAGCTCTTCTTTGTATCAAGACCTTTACACCATTCTTTCTGCTCAATACCTCTCCATATACTTTCCTTCAAAATAATGTCCCTTAGTCTCTTAGTGTGGTGATGCACACCTGCAAGAGACTAAGGCAAGAGAATCACAGTAAGGCTTCAAAGTGAGTCTAGGACCAGCCTGAACTGTGTATGAGATGCTGTCACAAACACACAAATAAACGAGTAAATAAATGAACGGTAGTATCTGCAGTTTAACTATTGGAGAGACCATTCCTGACAATCTGATGCCCTGTCACCCTTCATTCTCCATCATGGCACACCGGGCAGAGATGACACCCTATAATTACTAATTTACTTGTTTACTATTTCCCCCCACTAAAATATAAATTCTAACGCAGGAAACAATCCATCTCTCATATATATCTTTTACCTCCAGAACCAGTTAGCCAGTACTTAGGCACATAGTAAATGCTCAAGCATTATTTGTTAAAAGAACACTGAATGAAAGACTTTTTTAAAAAGCAACCTAAACCAGGTGTAAAGGCATACACCTATTCTTCCAGTTACTCAGGACTGTAAATTCCCAAGTTTAAGACCAGCACAGGCAATTTAGCAAAAACCTGTCTCAAAATAAAATGAAAAATAAATAAATAAAAATGGAAAATATAGCCAGGCATGGTGGCACATGCCTATAATCCCAGCACTCAGGAGGCTAAGGCAGAAGGATTGCTGTGAGTTCAAGGTCATCCTGAACTACACAGTGAGCTCAAGGCCAGCCTGCACTACAGAGACCCTGTCTCAAAAAAATAAATAAAGCTTTAAAAAAATAAAATGAAAAATAAAAAATTGAAAAAGAACTGAGTTTATGGCTCAGCATTCCGTGGGCTCAATTACCAGTGCAAAAAAAAAAGTAAAAGCATGTATTACCCTTACAAGAAACTAATACACCTTGAACATCATATGGTGAGGCAGTACAGAACACTAAACAGGGTGACTTCACTTGATCTAGCTCCCCTTTTCACTGTTACCTAGCACAACTTAACTTCAGCCTTGGTTTCCTCACCTGTAAAATGCAGATTAAAGATAGCACTTAACTCACAGCTAATAACATTAACTTGTTGCCATGGTCCATAATAAAGAAATAGTGTGCTGGGAAATGAACATGGAAAAATTATTATGGTAAAATATCACACTATACATACACTTTTATTAGTATGAGAGGATAATCATTTTGTAACACGCTAAACTTCCCAAAGGAAATAATCCAAATTACTAATCCAAATTGTAATCCAAATTACAATTTCCACTAAGAGTACTTTATTTACTTACTTGTTTGTTTGTTTATGGTATAGAAAATTGAACCCAGGGCCTTCATTCTGAGCTAAGTCTTTTTTATTTTTTGAGACAGGGTCTTCTTAAATCACTAAGTTACCCAGGCTGGCCTTGAACTTAAGAATTTGTATTCCTCTTGCCTCAGTGCCCCAGAGTGCTGGGATTATAGGTTTGCACCACCATACCCAGTTCACTAAGACCATTTTTAAAAGCTTGAAACAAGTCTGGCATGGTGGCACACACCTGTAATTCCAGAATTTGGGAAGCTGAGGCAGGAGAATTACAGTAAATTTGAAGCCTGGGCTACATAGTGAGTTCAAGGCCAGCCTGCCCTACATAGCAAGACATTGTTTCAAAAATGGCAGGATGGGCCCTAAAACAACTTTCACCTCCTTAACCAGGTACTAAAGGGTCTTAATTTTCCACCAAAACCTACTTTAAATAGTTCAACTTCTCTATATCAGAACTAAATTTCACTTATAAAAAATAGCTTAGCTTTCCTATATTTGCTCAATTTCCTTCACCTAAAATGTATCTTTGATTCTACACGCCCAAATTCTACTTGGCCTTTAAAGATACACTCTATAAAGTATTACCTAAACCTCTTCTGATCACACTACTAAAATACTCCTTCTAAATTCTCATGTTTTGCTAGAATCTTTTTTTTCTTATGATTATGCTACCAGGCATGGTAGTGCATGTCTGTAATCTCAGCCCTTGGGAGGCTGAGACAGGAAGATCACCACAAATTTGAGGACAGCCTAAGATACACAGTGAGTTCAAGACCAGCCTTAACTGTATAGTGATACCCTGTTTCAAAAAAAAAAATTACACTAATTTCAAGCATACATTTCTTTAACCCATGCTGGATTATAGACTCCTAGAAAATATAAGTATCTTTTGTCAAAGAATGCCTAAAATATAAAGCAGGCATGGTGGCACATGCCTATAATACCATCACTCTAGGAGGCTGAGGCAGGAAGACTACAAGCTCCAGCCCACTGTGGGAAATTAAAAGCTGAGAATGGAGTTCAGTGGGTTCAATCCCCAGTACCAAAATAATTTAAAAAATTCTGACTAAAACCTAGAGTGAAGTAAACATTTTTTGAAGTATACATTTTAAATTATAATCTAGTAATCATACATATACACATGAGTATAACTTTGTGCCCATCACAAAACAATGTTAACCAAACTAGCTGCACTTTCTGGCCATACATCGTAGTGCTGGTAGTGCTAGATACCAAACCTGGGACCTCAAGCACACTAGGTAACTGCTCTGCCACATTTTATTTTTTAAAATACTGATCTTGACCAACTAAATGGATGCATCATACTGCTAGTTTTCTTTCTTTGCAGGGGAAGGGATGGAGATTGAACACAGGGCCTTTGCAGTGAGCTGCATCCTTAACCCTTTTCTTTGGGGCAGGGATAGTCTCTCTAAATTGCTAAACTGCCCAGGTTGAACCGGAATTTGTGATTTCACTGCCTCAGCCTCCTACGCTGATGAGATTACAGGTATATGCCACCACTCTGGGCAGAGCCATAATTTCTAAAACCTGGAGTTTGAAAGAAACACCTTGGCCCTCACAAGGATATTCAGCTATAAGGCCAAAATTAGATTTTTATAAATTAAGCACCATTCTAAAAGAAAATGTGAATGTTATTTATTTTTCTAAGCAATGATTTCATCAGCTATTGGGCTTATCGGAAACATACTTACGTGACAGCCTGAGGGCGAACCACAACTCCACCAGTACATCGACTGGGTCTTCTAGGAGAATCCGTAGCCATAGTTTCACTCATAAAACCTGTTTCCAGAACAAAAACACAGAAGTGGTTACTCAGTGTAGATCACTTGAGGAAACATTCCCAGAGATTTCTACTACACTAGAAAATCAAGGAAAGAAGTAGATTTTTAAAATTCCAAATTATTATCTGTGCATGGTGTCACCCCTGCACTCAAGAGGCTGAGGTAGGAGGACTGCTACAAGTTCAAGGCCACTACATTGTCAATTCACGGCCAACCTTAACTACAAAACAAGACTCTTGTCTCCAAAAAAAATTTTTTTTCTTTTCAAATCATCATGAGGGTTTTTTCTTATCTAAACCTCGGAACCACAAAACCAGTTAAGACTTGCTAGGCCTTTTTGTTCTAACAAAAACTACAAAGACAACAACATCATAACAGGGAAGTGTAACATGGTATCAGAAAAACAAACGTGCTTCCTTTGTGAGCCAAATTTTTAAAATTTACTTGTTTCTGTTGAACTACTGAAATTACATATGGTATAATATATCAAGATCAATGGAATAGTTACATGCTATCACTCTATCTTATTAAACCTGTTGAGAACCTATGAATAAAACTACATGGCCACAATTAAACTGTATGGTTCATCGCTGGCTATTATTTAGACAAACATGTAATATAAACTTACAAGATGTGAGAAGCCCCTTGTCCTCTCCCATTCCATCCCTAAATCCTGACCCCAGAGTAAGCCCCTGAATCACAGAGTCTACCGGGTGAAAGTTAAAAGACCAACAGCAATATTAAAGATCTCTACAGGACTCAGGAAAGCCCCAGCCTGGACCCAACCTGAAAGCATCACTACTAAGCAGGGAGCACTCATCACCTTGTATGAAAACTCCCAAACTGGCGAGCCTCACTTCCTACAACCAAAACACCTTTTGCCCAATAGTCCAGCCACCCTTTCCTTAAGGGGTACCCTTCACCTCCAGCCCCCCAAACCCTGTCATTTCCATTCCACCCTTTCTCTTCCGAACCACTCTGCCGAGCCCTGTCCTTTAAAGGCTCTGTCATCCGAGGGCGACCCTCAGCAGCCTCTCAGGCCACGCTTCCCTGAAAGACGCCGCCGCGACGCTGCCCACTCAACCTCCAACGCGGAGCCACGGCTGCCCCCGGCCGCCCTCTGGCCCCTTGCCCTTCTCCCCTCCCCCTCCAGTCTCCACACCCTACCCCGTCGAGCTACTGTCAGCCAAGCCCTGTCACCTCACGCTGCCTACCCCTAGCCTTCCCCAAGGTTCTCCAAAACCAAAGACCCGCCAGCCCTCTCACCGGCCGCTCCGCCGGTAAACGCTGTTCTCCAGCTCTAGGCTTACTGTTTGGAGTCTCCCTCGTGATTGACAGCTACTACTTCCTACCACGCCTCAGCGGAACCACACCGCTGGCCAATCCCAAAAGCGAACTGGCCAGGACCGGGCACCGCCCTTGGAGGTCATTTTAGCCAACCAGAAAATAGAAAAGAGGTGGACCCGCCTACTGGATTTACCCAATCTGCTGGAGTTGGAGGGAAAACACAACAGTATGTAAATTCGGGTGAAGCTGATTGTCAGGTTCGGTTGCGAATGCAGGGAAGTGGAGACGAATTACAAATAGGTCTATTTTATGTGCAAGCAAAACTTTCGTGGCTTTTTTTTTGAAGCAATACGCCCCAGGCTCCTGTCGACCTCACCCAAGCGTCTCAGATTGGGACCAGAGAACAAGGAGTCTTGGTCTGTTTACATCGAATTCTCGCGACAGCAGGTTCGAAGCTCAAAGCACGTGGACGTGGCAGCTGCCAATCACTTGTAGCCGGCCACTCGCGCGTTTCGAGCCCACCTTCTGCCACGCCCTTCGCCAGGTGTTTACCTTCCGGAGCCTCGCTGGCCAGCAGTTGTGGTTAGTGGTGGAGCCGAGCAGGTGGTGACTAAGTGGCGCGGCAGTAATCTTGTCAGTTGAGCTTCTTTGTAGAAGCACGCCTGACTCTACCTCAGTTTTCCATCTCCCTTATGTTAATGGAGACCTCACCATTGTCATTTCTCCAATTACATTTTTTTTTTTTAGAGGTAGAGTCTGGCTCTGTAGTATAGACTAGTCTTGAACTATGTAACCCAGGGCGGCCTCGAACTCACGGCGGTCCTCCTGCCTCAGCCTCCCGAGTGCTGGGATTACAGGCATTTGCTACCACGCCTGGTTCCTTCAACTACTTTTGTTTGTGTGGTTGGTTGGTTGGCTTTTTGTATTTGGAGACAAAGGTCTCCCTATGCAGTTCTGGCTAGCCTTGAGCTCACTTTGTAGCCCAGGCTGGTCCCAAACTCCTCCTGCCTCAGCCTCCTGAGTGCTGGGATTACAGGCGTGTGCCACCACTCCTAGCCCTCAGTTACATTTATAGATACTGATTTATTTAAGGATCAGTGGTCTTCTGTTTACTTTAGTACCTTATATGTATTAGCAAATGTAATGCTAGTGATAATCCCATGAAGATATAGCTTACTAATAGTCATGGCTTTTGTAAAGATTGTGTGATACAACAGTATTCTTAAGGTTTTAGAACAAAGAAGAGGAAAATTTAGTGGAAAAAAAATACCTCCCTGAAAATATGCAATTGGGGTGGAGCTATACATAGAAGTATGTAGTATGTATAGAGGTAGATTGAGACGGTACACATTCAAATAATGGTAGCCAAAAAATCACCCCTTTACTT
>PVLA01011886.1:15794-49084 GCA_004027455.1 Hydrochoerus hydrochaeris | reverse complement strand
GGGAAGGGGGCTCTGGAGGAGGCAATAGTGGGTGAGTCAGTGAGTCCAGAAGACTGTCCTAAAGTGAATGCAGCCCTGTGTCACCTTCCACCCAGCTGGAGATGTTAGAAGACAGCAGGCCCTGTGGCACTGGAGAAGGAATACAGGGCTCCAAAAGACCCTTAGAGGCCAGGCCAAGGTCGGGAGGACCAGATGAGGGGCTGCAGGACAGCCTTAAGGACTGGTGTATGACAGCCACCAATGCCACAGCCAGGGCCACACTGCTCATGTATACCGTGGCTAACAGGCAGGACAGTTTTACCAGTCGCTGGCAGAGGAAGCCCAAGGCCAGCTGCCAAGCTGGCTGCTCCAGCAGCACCTACAGGTCTGTATAGGTGTACCAGCCCTGCCGCCATCCCTGCTGCTCAGCCACGCAGCTCTCCAGCCAGCTCAGCACCTCAAATGGAGGTTATTTTCTTTCAGGGCTTGGAATACCTCACTCCAAGCTCTTCTTGATCTGATGATCTGTGTCGAGAAGTCTGCCATGCTCTTGATGAGTCTTCCTTTATAGGTAATCTGTTTCTTTTCTCTGATGGCTTTTAATATTCTGTTTTTATATCAAATTTCTGGTATGTTGATTATTATATGTCTGGGTGTAGCTCTGTTTTGGTTGTAGGTGGCTGGAGTTCTGTAGGCCTCACATAACCGAATGTCATTTTCTTTTCCCATGCTTGGGAAGTTTTCCTTAATTATTTCCATGAATAGCCTTTGTAATTCACCTGTTTGTATTCCTGCTTCTTCATTCATGTTTCTTATTCTTAAATTATAGATTCTCTTGTTGTCTTCTAGCCTTTGTATTGTTACTGCCTGTTTCCTTGTTATTTTTAAGAGATCTTTTCTTTCATGATCACACACTGAAAACTTGCCTTCAAGTTTTGATAGTCTATGCTTAGTTTCTTTCAAGGATTTTTGCCAGCTTTCAATGGAGTTTTTAATTTCCTGGTAGTCTCTTTGAATCTGCTTCATGTATTCTATATTTTCTTTATATTCTTTATCAAATGTTTCTCTCCTTTTTTTGTGTTCCTACCTTCTTCCATCTATGTCTTCCTGAGAGATGCTTAACATTTCTTTTATTACTCTGCTCATATCTTGCTTTACCTGATTTAATATTTCAGTTTTGAGCTTGTCTACAAGGTCCCGAAGATATCTCTTAATGTCTATTGAAGCCATGTCTAATGTTACTTGTTTGCTGCCCTCAGTCTCCCTTTTATTTCCCCTCTCCTGGATCAGTGCTCTCAGGGTTCTGGGCTGGAGGCCTCCTCTTGCCTCTCTCTCCTGTCATGGTCCCAGCTTCCTCAACCCAGGTGTACAGTGGAGGTCTCAGCCCCCTTCCCTGTCTGCTACAGTTCCTCCAAAGCACGCTGGCAAGGGACCTCTGCCCTCTCCTGCCTGCTCTTGTCACTGAGGTGTAAGCAGGGGCTGTATATGCCTGCCCCTTCCCACCAGGCAAGCCAAACTTCAGGGGCCTTCACCAGGTTAGTGCGTGCTAGGTGTAGGGAATCGATTTGGGATAGCTCATTGGGTCCTGGCCAAGGGCATGACCCAGTCCAAGGAAATCCCACGAATCTGCTCTGGGGAGGGAGCAACCAACTGAAGTCACTGTCTCTCGCAGTTCAGGCTCCTCCTGCCCAATTCCAACATGTCACCCATTTGGTTGTGCCCTTCCCGTGGGAGGGGTGTCTCATTCCCAGCACTGACTGTGGATTAATGAAGGTCCCTTCACCGGCTCTGCTCTCTGTTGGGCTCACCAACCCACAACTTCAGTGCAGCTGTGGCTCCTATGAGTGGCAGCAAGAATGGGTTTGGGTGGCACTGTTGGCCAACATGAATTTGTGAATTCAGACCGGTGCAAACTTGGCGGGTTGCAGTGAAAACACCTTGTCGGGTAATTTTAGCTGTTCTAATCGTTGCCCCGAGACTGTGTGTTTGATGAGCTTTTTTACGTTTTACTTTCTTCCTGTGTCAAGAGGATCCATCTCCCTCTGTCTGGATGTTTTATTCTGGCATATGAGTTGTTTCTCCCCAGAGGCTTTGTATTTTGTTGCTCACTGATCGGTCATCTTTAGCTCCCCTCAGTGAAATGAATTTTAATAACTCATTTTATTTAATCCTAAATAGCCAAAGGCATCCTAATAAGCAATCAGCATAAAAATATTAAAGAGATACTTTGTGATTCTTTCTGGTAGAAAATCTGCTATGGATCTTGTACTTGCAGCACATGGCAGTTCATTTAAGGCATATTCCAAGTATCCAGTAGTCTTAGGGGCCAGTGGCTGCTGCGTAGATCAGCACAGTTCTAGGAAGATCTGTTGCTTCAATATATAAAAGCCACTTTCATCTGTATTCCCCCTCCCCGCTTTCTGACTTTGCTGTTTGCTCCATAATCTCTCCTTTACTTCTACTTCCTCCATTTCTCCCAGCTACTTTCCCAATACTCTTTCTCCTTCCCCTCCCTCTTTTCTTTCTTACAGCAGCAACTTTCTCATTAGAACTGAGAAAAAGAGTCAGGGCCAAAATAAAAAGGACAAAAAAAAAGCTTAATTTTGTGGTCGAATGGAAAGGTGATAAGGGCAGATAGCATACAGTTCTAGCCCAAACCATACCAAATTGATCTGCAGGAAGAAATGATATTTCTAAGTGAATTTTGTATGGAAAGGAGGCCATTAAGTTAATTTCATGCATAATAAAAGAAGAAATATGAACTATTTTCTATGGCTTAACTATACCTTGCCCATGCGTGCCAGATTTTCCAGGAGTAACCATCCTGGATTTCTTTTAGTGGTGCAGAATCTGTCCAGTCTTCTGATCTTTATGAATTAGCTCTCAAGCTGTCACAGGCATGTGGGAAGTATTCTCAGATGCTACGCTCCTCGTTGCCACCCAGAGTCTCAACAACTCATAGCCCGGTTTCTTAGAGAACAGGAAGGAGGAAATAGTATCTTTCCCTTCCTCTTTCTTTCCTCTTTGATGTTTAAATACAGTTGGCAAAGCCTGGGATGGGGTGGGGGTCACGTGAGGAGGTTAACTCAAAACCAAGCTATGGATTTTGTTGAGACTTAAAACTGTTCTTCAAAGTCTTCTACGTGTAGGAGCTTCTTCTTGAGCTCCAAGAGACATTGCACCTCCCCTACTTTCCTTATTTCCCTCCATTTCTATAACACTGTCTATTCTGCTGTTAAATCTACCAAGGTCATTTTTGGTGAATGCTGGATGTCTTTCTTGATTGTCCTAATTCTTCCTTCCGGTAGGAATGTGCTATAGGTGTAAAGAGCATTTCCTGTGTCTGGATTTGGGACTCTATTTACATGCTGACTCCAACTGTCAACCCACTGAGTTAAAATAATTCCATTATCCAGCCTGTTAAATAGGAATTGTCTTTCTGCTTTAATGTTTTGACTTCTTATCACTGCATTTCAATATACTTTTGCTTATGTTCCTTTTTTTTTTTTTTAACTTCCTGCTGGTTGGATATCGAGACACTTCATTCTCTAGCCTCACTGCCTAGGCTAAACCAAAGCTTTTGTTGTTTTCTGTCTAGCTTATCCACTGCCCACTTTATTTGACCTTATAAACATTTCCCGGATAATCACCATTTTAGCTGACAACTTCCCGTTTAGATATTACAGCAGGCACAGTGCAAATTAGAAGGCAGAGCAAAAGCACTAAGAATCATGAGACCCTGGATAAATATAGTAGAACTGCTTGGCCTCCATGGGACAAGGCTGGGTTCTAACCCTAGTTTACCCGCTGACTCAGTGAGTGACTCTGGGGAAAGCAGAATAAAACAATCATTGGTTTCATCCACTGGTGACTCAGTCATGTTGATCTCAATAAATGGGGACCACCATAAATGTGTCACAGAGACACCTCATTTCCATCCTGAGTTTGCTGAGTTCACGCAGGAAAACAAAGAATCCCTTTATGAAAATAGAAGGGAGAATGGTGTTCATGGAGGCAATAGGCCTTCCACAAAGGTATGTAATTTTCATCAGCAATGAGAAGAGTCACTTAAAGGTTAGCAGATGGACAAAAAGGAAGCGCTCTGGTATTAAAAGGCAGCTGTTCCAAGATGGCTTCATATGACTCAGTGCTACCTTATTTTATTGTGTTCTGGCCCTGATGTCAGCAGTATCCCAGTTCTCAAATGATGAGAGCGTTCAGCAAGAGCCTGGTGTTTTGCTCAGCACCTGACCAGCACTTTTCATACTGTGGGTCTTCAGTGAATATTGAAAGGAAGAGTGAAATGATAGAGGGCTCTGAATGACTCTGCGAATGACTTGCTCACTTTCTTTGACAGCAGCCTTGTTTGTTGACTTGAGTTTCCAAGTTTCAAAATTGTCAAATTTTCTTCAGGTCTTCTTCTTGTTTCTTTTTAAAGGGTTGATTCAATAAGCATTTTCAGTTACTGTTTGGGTCTTTTAAATAGCAGGAGATCATACTTTTATGATCTGGGAGGGAAATATTTTGGGTAACTTTTCACTAATCTTTATTAAATAAGCTGATCCTATCCTCTTTCCTCATCCCACAGAAATATATCTCTATGATTTCTGAGTTGGAATAAAACAATGCAAAATTTTAATATAGAAGCTGTAATTTGATAAACAGCTACACTGCTTTTTGGTCAAAGTATAGAAAACAAACAACCAATAAAGAAAAAAAGCCATTTACAGGACAAATTACAAAAGTTAACAAACTAATGTTATTTTTTTTTCAAGGGAGAACAACTCTAAATGATTGAAAGATATTATTACTATTATTTAATAAACAATCATTTTTTTCTATAGTTCCTGTATGTGTTTTTCCCCAAGTAAATTTATGCTACCATGAAAATTGTACAAGGCAAGCAGGAAAAGTGTCACATACTCTTTGTTCAGAGGTGGCAACAGCCTTGTCAACCAAGGTCACATAGCTGGGAACTGAACTGAAACTGGGAAGCAGACACGTAGGATAAGAGTTCAGTCCTCTTTGAGGTGGCAGGTAAGTCACACGCCCCAACTGAGAATAGAAGAACAGCTAGACATTTACAGGAGGTTCTAGTTTAGTGAAAAACCCAAATCACCTCCACTATTTTCCTCAACTGACTAAAGTGTTCTAAAAATCAATTTATAACTTCTATAAAAGCAAGTAGTGGTTCTTCTCTAGATCTCCTGCCCCAACCACAGGCAACAGACCCTCAGCACATCCTTGATAAACCTCCATGACATCTCCTGTTATTATCTCCTGTTCTCCTTTCATACACACAAGACAACTTCAAGGTTATTGTGTGCACAGGGCTGAAGCAATGGTTATTTATTTTCTTGGATTCCAGTGCTTCATAAAGAAAGAAGAGACAACCAACAGAACATTTAGAATTCAAGGGACTTTGGAGATTACCTAATGTAACTCCTCAGACTGAGTACAGGATATGGAACACCTGCCAATTGCTCATGGGAAAGTAGGAGTCCTCATAGGAGAATTGATGTCTCCTAATTACCAATCTAGAGCTTTTCTGACTACACTGCCTCCCACCTGCTGCCTGATATAGATGATATCTATCTCATCTGTATCTGTGTCTGTATATGTATCTATATTATTATCTACGTCCATATTCATGAATATCTAACATCAGATCATTGAAATAAGTATCAGGTAATTGAAATTCAACAGAGGAGTAATTTTTTTAATGATATATTATCAATGAATGTTTTCACTAGCACCTGACCAATAATTATTATAAGCAGCATAAGAATATTAATGAAGATTATGTGAAATATTAGTTGGGCATTCATCTTGATCCTCTGATGTGCTGTCAGACAGTTTACTGAATGTTGGAGGAAGAAGGATGAAAAGAAATATGAGGCAAATTCTCTACCTTTAAGGATCTTGTCATCTATTTGAAATAGTAAGATGTTTATAAAAATAACTAATATGGGGCAGATTGTGAATATCTGTCAAGTGTAACAGTTTGGGCTATGATGTTACCAGCTCGGGATATCAGGAAATCATTTCTGGACAAGGGTGTGTTGATGTGTTTAAAGGAACAGTGAAGCCACAGTGGGTCAGTGTTGCAGAAAAATGGGCAAAATTAAATGCCAATTATTCTAATGGTTTTTAAGGTTTCTTAAAATTCTCTAATCAGATCAATTTTCAACTGCAGGCTATTTTTTTTTTAATTTTGTACTGCGAATTGAACTCAGGACTTTGTATTTGCCAGGCAAGAACTTATGCTGCTGAGCTATATCCCTGGCACAAACTGGGATATTAATTGCACCATGTATACATTGATTGTGTATAGTCTACATCTTAGTGTGACTGTCATAAAACCATATTCTGAAAGATTCATGAAACAGGCATTAAAAGCGAAAGAACCATCTTTAGTTGAGGACACAGCATCTCTGCCCAGGACAGCAGCAGACACTGCTCTCCTCAGATCCCTGCTGCTCTGTTACCATGTTGGTGTGCCATTTCCCTGGCTGCTGTGTGATTTTGTTCGAGTCCACACTTGTGACTTGCATGACTTTCATAAAGTTTCTTATCATTCCCATTTCCCTGTGGAGCCCTTTGCTGATGCCTGCCTAAGGAGAGGGGGAGCCCAAATCCACTGCCTCCATTTGGAAGGAATTCAGAGGTATAATTCCCAGTTCAGAGTTTTCCTACAGGATCAGGCTTGTAGACCCTTTGTGAATTGTTTCCTAAATCATGTTTCTGCTTAGTTTTCTCCTCCCTCCAATATTCGCCTTTCTCTACTTCCATATGAAACAAGTGTTTATAATGTGCATTTGGGAAAAGCACCCTAAGATAAAGGCATTATGCTTTTCTTCCATTTTGAACTAAGTCTGGAAAAGAAAGACAAAGTGGGGAGATGACGCTGTTGATCCAGAATCCAGTGTCTTTCTATTTTGCGGGCTCAGAAGATTCCAGTCCACATAATTTCTTCCTCCAATTCCCAGGATAGAACAATGGAGGTATAGAGGTGGTAAACTCTGATAACTGTTCCCTGAGTAGAAAATAACAAGCCCTCCCCTCATCTCTAGCATCTCCAATACAATTTGTGTTCATAATAGCAATTTGGAGACGATGATGACCAAAAGCATAATCATAATCACAACCCTATATCAGTGCTCTGTACCCACACATCCTCTGGCTCACCCTAGCGATGTTTATCAGAAGCCAGCTTGCCAGAAAGAAAACCAGCCGTGGGGGTGTGTAGTTCCAGGAGCCAGCCCATCAAGAAGGCATTTGTGACTTTTCAGGGCGCGGGGGTGAAGCGGAACAAAAGTAGTGTCTGTTTTCCTGCGTCATGGAAGCAGCACTGGGAGAAATTGTTACTGACTAGCCAGTTCCAGTTGGTGGAGCCCAGATTTTTAAGGCTAAGTGGCTGCCCATCAGGAAGGATATTCAAGGGATGAACTCCATCACCATGACTCATGCCCCCTCTGTTTGATTTGTTTCAGAAGGATTGCCAGTCTGTGATAGGCTGCACTCATGTGATGATTACTGTGTTGTGTATCTGCTGACACTAATCATGTACAGACTTTCCAAAGTTTGACTGCTTTATAATGTTCCAAAATGAATACCATGAGCTTTTCTGGGAAGAGGATGTCAACTACTGTGACATATGGAGCAAATCTGATGATTCATCTGAAACTGATCAGCTGAATCTTTACTTTCTTTATACCCTTCTGATCCTTTAAGAAGTAAGAATCATTGTCATATTGTCTGATTTCTCACACTGTACCTATGCAATAAGGTGAGTTTCTATCCATGACTTTTCACTTATTGAGGAGAGATTCAATTTCATTAAAGGTTATCCATGTTAATGAAGCACTGCCTTCACCTCCATTCCATGGGAAAATATACTAAACAAGGTTATTTTGAAATATTAGTTGTTCACGATGATTTCTCAAGGTTAAACGATAGGACTTTGTAATCATAGCTGAAGAGAACTCATCAATTCATAGTTAAATGAATGAATGAACAAAATGTAGTGTCACTGATTCATCCACTTAAGTCATCAACTTGTTTAGTACCTCTCTTTTTAGCAATGCTCCCTAAATGTCATTTACATAAAGGGCTTTTAAAAGATTCTTTTAAAGCAAAGATAAAATGTTGTTTAGCTACTGTCTTATTGAAAATATTAAACCAGTAAAGTCTACATTTGTGAAATTTGACAGTTTTATTGTTTCTGACAACTGTCAGATAGATGCTTTAGATTTGATAAGCTCCATAGGACACCGACAGACTGTCCAACCAAAGTGAGGCTGCATTTGCTGTATGTCTCTTCTCTTCTGTAAGGAGACCCAGAATCCCTTTTAGTAAATAACCCAATCATTAGGAAGATAAATAAAATAACAATAGTTACTTAAGATTAATCATGATTTGCCCTCCAAGTCATGTAAAGAAGACCTAACACAATAAGGAGAAAAATAGCCAATGACTGAGAAATTAACAGCACCTGCTACCGCTGCCTATCCAGAAAGTTTATTCTAGTGCAGTGACAGATGCGTTTGAGGAGGGTAAGGAAACTTTTATAACAATAGCTTCCAAGTGAATAATCAGAGTCCATTAAAGTGTGATTGAATGATGAATGCTCTCACCTTCCACAGATTATTTCACTAATGCATCTTCTGAAAGGTCCAACCTTATTCTTTTGGGTTATGTTATCCAGGATGAAAATACCTATTATAGCATATAGATAATTTTAGAGTGGGATAGCACAGCAAACTGCCACTTTAGGGTATTTTACTTGGCAACTGTATTTTAAGCACCTAAAGCAAAGCATTATGCTAAGTTCCATGGAAGATGCATGAATAATCACAAATAGCCCTTCGTAGTGAGAGTCTATCAATCTGAGGGAACTTTATGCACAATGATCATAGTAGAAAGTGATGCCTTAGACATACGGCCAGCTGCTGAAGTTAAGATGTAGGAAATATACCTTCTGAATGGTGGAGAGAAAATAGAATGGTGCAGAGTGAGGTACTAGAGTGAGCCGAGAAGGATGCTAAAATAAAGATACAGAAAAGATATGGACATATCCACAGGAAAATGGGGAAGCACAGGGAGCATATGGGAAAATGAATGGGTCTTATTTACCTGGGGAAAATGAAGAGAACCCACAAAAGATGAGATGCGAATTAACTCCTAAAAGCTCTTGATACCAGGTTAAGGAATTTGGAATTAACTACAAATACAGAGAGGATCCTTCCAGGTTTTGGATGAAGGAAGTGACCCCAATCAGATCTATTGTTAAGGAAATCATTCTGGTTTTGATGAGAAGTAAACTGAATGGAAGAGGGTGGTGATAGACTTTGGCAGTGGTAAAGATAGTTATGTGTCTACTAATACTTGAAAGGACTTAGCTGATCACATGGCAATTGTTCATTTTGATAATTACAGTGACCTAGAGCGGGGGGAAATGAAATATTTAAGCACAAGTAACATAGTTAGGGAAGTTTAGGTCACCTAATTGAAATATCTTTGACACTGAAGTGGCAATAGGATGTTAGGGCCTCTGAGAGGTTCAAAGTGGGTGCAGAGATTGTCAACAATAATTTTACTGACAAGGCTCTGCCAGTGCAGAGGTTTCTCCCAAGCTGAGGAGGCTCCTTCATCCCTAGGACTGGATTCCCAACTACTGTCTGTGTCCCTGGCATTTTCTGTATTGGCACCCACTGGTGCTCAAATGTACTCCTGTTCTGCATTTTCCAGATGACCCAGAATATCATTATTCGTGTTGTTCAAGTTGCTGTATGAAATCCTTGAATGACAGATGAGACCTAGTTTCCTTGGGGTGGTTGTTATCTCCAGGTAGTTTTCCATTAAGACAGCTACAATTACACACATTCATCTTTGCCAATAATAGTTCCTTATTTTGTATTTTGCAGATTCTTGGCAGCAGATCCAGCTATTTCGACAGTTTTTGAGCAGAAGTCCTGGGAAGCATTTATACCAGGCCATTGTATATATGATGGATCCTCTTGGAGGAATGGAAGATGGTGTTACAAAAGCAAAAGTTTGCTATTGGTTGGAGTAATAACAGCGAGCATGGCTACTCAGCCACCTTGCAACAAGATAGACTTGATTTATTAACCTGATGCATATCAGCATTTCACAATTAAAAAGCAAAGTTGCAGACAAATGTTAGCAAATATTTATTCAGTAACATAAAGAATCTAAAGACAGAATTGCTATAGTAGGGAACATTATAAAAGTAGTAAAAGTATAAAAAGAGGAAAACATCTTGCTCAGGAAACCTGACAACATTAAGTTAAACATTTTTGTAGTGATAAATTATGTATTATATAGGGTATCTACTGGTGATTTTATGTCTGCAGATTATTAAGTGCTGATATAAAGGCCAAAGAGCAAAATAATACAGTTCTAAAAAATTCAGTGGTTTATTCAGAGGCTTTCTTGACTTATGAAACATTTCTGTCAGCAAGAGTTGACCATTTTGTACAATCAGAAAAATTTTATGAAAAAATTAACACCAAGATGGGAGTATTAGTTTTATATTGCTACTATTAGTGACAAAGTTAGTGACTTAAAACAAAACAAACTTATTTCCTATAGTTTTGGAGGCCAGAATTCTGAAATGAGTTTTAATGGCTTATATTCCTTGTGGATCTGAGAACCAATCTATTTTGTTCCCTTCTCAGTTTTTCAAGTTTGCTTAAATCTTGACTCATTCCTCTCTTTCATATTTAAAGCCAGCAATGACTATCCAGGTTTATCCCACACAACTTTGCTCCAATATTAACTCTTGTCTCTTCTGCACTCAGAGGACCCTTGTGATTATATTTTGGGTTACCTAGACAGTGCAGGATGAGTTTCCCATCTCAAGGTTGTTGAATTAATTACACCTGTATAGTCCTTTTGTCCATGTAAGATAATACATTCACAGGTTACACGAATTACAGTGTGAACTTTTGGGGGGAGGTCTTATTATGCCTATCACAATGGGATTCTAAATGCCACAATAGTCACAGTTTGCATTTGATTTTAATTCAGTCAACTCAAAGCCTATCTTCTTTTTGAAGTTCGCAATGGAAAAACTGACATGGTTTATCTGTAGGAATGAACTAGATGGTGAAAATTAATTTGGAAGGTGGAAATAAATATGAACAGATAGAATGATAGGATAATCAAAAGGAAAGATAAAAATATGAAAACTGGAAATAGACATAAAGAATTTAAAAAGTTAAGTGGTCACAGATCAAGAAGAAGATCTACTACTGCTTTTTTTAAACCCAGGATCATTGTACTAAGCTACATTCCCAGCTCCTTTTATTTATTTTTTATCTTGAGACAGGGTCTGGCTAAGTTGCCTAGACTGAGCTTAAAACCTGTGGCCCTCCTGCCCTGACCTTTCAGAGTACTGGGATTGCAGGAGTTTACAACCACATCGAGCTAATGTTTTTTCCTTTATAAAATAATTTTTCTTTTCTGTTCTCTCTCTTTCTTCCTTCTTTTCTCTTTCTCTTTCTTTCTTTCTTTCTTTCTTTCTTTCTTTCTTTCTTTCTTTCTTTCATCTCTCTTTCTTTCTCTTCATACTGGGGACCAAACCCAGAGCCTCATGCATTTAGGCTACACTCTACCACTGAGCTATACCTCTGCCAATTAATCAATAAATGTTTAATATGCTTTATACTAAACTTTGAGATAAAACAACAATAAATTAGAAGAAAACGTGCTCTGCAGAGTTATAAATCTTGAAGACAAAGTACATATACAAACAATTGCATTCAGCCATAATTTGCTTGAAGGGATGGATTTCCTGGTGCCCTCCTGATAAACTACTTTACTCAGAGCCTAGAGTGTGTGTTGGCATCTTTTCCAGACTTTCTTCACAGTGTGCCCTGAGCCTATAGACCTGTTTCAGAAGTAATGGGTAAGCAGGCTTTGCTGGAAATGATGGGCAAATTCTCCTTAAATCAAGATAGGATAAGGGTACAAATGTTTGTTGTAATAAGGAGCAGTTGGCTTACTAAGGTTCACTAAGGAATCTCTTTTTTCTTTCTGCATTGTCCTTTCTAGGTGTAGTGAGTTAAATTACTGAAGAGCTAGTCAGTACTAAATCTTATAGGTAAGCTTCATTATGACATTTCATTGCTGTTATCCAAAAATATCTGGGTTTTGTAGGCTTTGTAGGTGACCATTAAAGCCAGTAGAGGAAAGTTCTGTGAAGGGAAAAGTTTTTGCCACATGTGTAATTGCAGTGTCAGTTCCTAGGTCATGGGTCCATGTGGAAATGCTTCAGCTGTAGCCTACTTACGTTATCTTGTAGAAATATTTCCGTTCTTTGTCTCATTGACTATATTCTTATTCCTTTTTGATGTCAGAAGTCAACGAAGCTATTCCAGTTTCTTGTCATCAGTGCTTCAACAAAGGCCTGTAAGTAGACCGTTTAGAACAAGATGTGCACAAATTTGAAAAGAAAACAGGGAAATTATTCTAAGATGAAAATAAAGTGGGCAATAACCAGAAAGACTTTGGGATTGGGTAGGAATTTCTTTCTCCCTTTCTGCTTTTCTATTTTCCTAAGAACTCTTCTTACCTCCTTAATCATGGATGATTTAAGAAGATAAACTTAGTTCAGATCTCCTTTTTCCAGCTCAAATATGAATGCATAACTTTTAAAAATATTTTCCTTCCAGAATTGTAAAAATGCAAGCTGAATAAAAGGAGTTACAAGAAAAAGAATTCTAAAAGCAGTTCTTTGAAAATATTTACAAAGCAGAACAAGTTAAAAATAGAAAAGACCTTGGCTATTTGAAATGAAAAGAAAAAAGAATAAGTTCTAGAAGCACTTCTTCAAAATACATATAGAATAAGTTCTAGAAGCACTTCTTCAAAATATATATAAAATAGGTAAAGACAAATCCTTCACAATCTTGATTACAATGAAAAAGAGCAAAAAGTTTAGGAATGAAGGGCTGGAGAGGCAGCTACCTGATAGAGCACTGGCTTCTACCACTCAAAGCCCTGGTTCTTAAGCCCCAGAACCACAAAAAATAGACAAATAAATGAAAATGAAAAGGAAGAATAGAGTTAAGAATGACAATGGAGATGTATAAAGATATCAGTAGAAATTAAAGTAATTATGAGACAATGCCCCTGTGGTGATAAAGTTGAAAACCTAAAACAAATAAATGACCTGGTTTTGTTTACAATATGGAAAAGTGACCTCCTATCAGACCAACCAAGAATTATAGACAAATAAAAATGCAATTACTTGAAGACACTGGAAAGGTCAATTCTAGTAGCAGTTTCTGCATTGACACTTAGCAAAAGGAAACAGCATGGGATCAGCTCCAGCTCAGTTCCTTCCTTTCCTTTTCTTTATTCCTGAGAGTAGGTTTCAGTTTATACCACACCGAGTAGGAAAACCCTGAAAGAAACCTTCAAATGTGTTGCCTCGCAGAACCAGAGAATTCAGGACAACCATAGATATAAGAAAGAAGGATGGGCCTGGGAGAAAATCAGAAAGAAAAGCTCCTAATTCGGTGCATAAGCTTGGATCAAACCTTTAGCTGACTCTGGAGCATCCATACAGCAGATTCAGGAAAGTCCCATCTAAGGGTGAAAGAAAGGAATTGGGATTCACAATGTTACACAGGAAATATTTTCAGTTTTCAGCTGGAATCCAATTAAATAAATTACCTTCTAAAATTAAAACGTTAGCAGTCTCTGAAGGGCACACAGAAGGCAGTGTCCACAACTTAATATTTCATCGTTCAAAACACAAACAAAATTATTTAATGCATAAAGAAACAGGAAAATGTGACTTTCTTAAGAGAAAAAGTGATCCTAAGATTCTCAGGTATTGGAGTTAGAAGACAAAGATTTAAAGCAGCAATTACACGTTCAGTGATATAAAAGGAAATGTTTAAAATTCATGAAAAGGTAGAATATCTCAGCAGAGAAATAAAAACAATAAGAATGATTGAAAACTACAATACTAAAAATAAAAAATTACTAATTAAGAATCAGAGACAAATAGCAGGGAAAGAACTGGAGAATTTAAAGACAGCTCCATAAAAATTATATATTCTGAAGACTGAAAAGAAAATAAAAAGCCTCAAAAACCTGTAGGACAGTACAAAAGATTTATGTGTGATTGGAGCTTTAAAAAGAGAATGGGCCTCCCAAGAAATATTTGAAGAAACAGTATCTGAAGTATTTTCAAATTTGTCAGAAGTAAAAACTACACATTTAACAAAAACTCGGCTAAACCCACATAGAGTGATGACAAGGAAAAATGTCGAGGCATCAAACTTCCAAAAACGAAAGCTAAAGCAAAAACCTTGACCACAGCCAGAGGAAAATGACACATGCACAGGGATATAATGTTTCAAATAACGTGTGCATTATCTCCAGAAAACACTGTTCAAAGACATTGTAACATCTTTAAAATACTTTTAAAAAATAGCCACCACCTGTAAAGCGCAAAATCTATATTTAGCAAGCATTTCTTTTGAGAATGAAGGAAAACTAAAGATATTTAGAAACTATAAGAAAACTAAGATAACTAACCTGTTCTTCAGGCACAAGCCAAGAAGTTTGTTCCACTGCAGTGGAATGACACAGGAGGTGAACATGATCTTCAGGAATGAGTGAGAACATCAGAAAAGCTAAATACCCAGCAAGCACAAAATATTTTCTCCTAATTTCCAAGAAGGACATAAGTATTTAGAGCCAAAATTACTCTTTAGCATTGCCTTAGTATGTGTGTAATACATGTACATGAAATAGATACAATGCCTATAGCAAACTAGAGTGGAGGAAGGCTGATTTCTACCATTGCAACATTCAATATGAACTCAAAAGGGCTCTGACATAATAATACACATTTTAATTGATAGCTACCAATTAAATACTGTAGTAAGGCAAACAGCTATAGCTAAGAAGCCCATAAGTAAACTGAAGTAGAATTCTAGAAAGATATATCCCAAATAATCCAAGACTAGATCAAAAGCACAAATAGAAAGTTTATTAAGAGAATACTGTATTAGGAAAGTGATTAAAATTTTCCATTAAAATGTTGCCAGGGCTAAATGGTTTCACAGGGGATTTCTAAGAAGTCTGTTTTTTAAAAAGGAGGTAATTCCATTGCTATTTACATTCTTCCAGACCGAAGTAAAAGAAGGCAATCTCCCCCATCTGTTTCCTATGTCAGCACAACTTCTGCACAGTTGATTTCAGGGTTTGGCCACATTTTGGGGTCTGGCTTCTGATGGACTTGGCCTTTCTTGTGTAGGCTTTTCTTTTCTTGGTATTTTGAGGATTCCTGAACTCACCTCACCTCACTCTAATATTCTCACAATAACTAGCATTTGGAAGTGTAGCAATCACTTACCTGATATCTCATTTTTGAGAAATTGTTCATCTCTGGAGTAAGTGATAACCCATTTGCCGTGCAGGATAGAAGAGGGTCTAAAAGGCAGAGGAGAGAAATTAATATGCATCTATCTCTGGTTATGTGCTGGCAAATCCACCTGGTATTCTCTCCCTCTCCAGGGAGAAAAGTAGCATTATTTCTACTTTTATTGATTTAGAAACTGAAAGTCAGAGAGCCTTTAAAATACAGGACAAAACACAGATCCCACTTACTGTGAGGTCCTATAGTTATGAATGATAGGTCTATGATTGGAAGCTAGAGCTTCAGACCAATCTCAGGACATATGGTTTTCTACTTTATTCCAACAGCCAGAAAGATTTTTTGAAATACTGGATTGAAAAATTTCTGTCTTGTGATTCTATTAATTCTAGAAACTTGAAGAAGTATGACTTGTTTCAGTACTAGTGTGGCCTCTGCCCCTCCTTCTAAGAAAGCTCTCCTTTGCTGTTAGAAACCTTAGCAGGGTCACGAGCCACTGAATTGTCTAAGAAATGAGATTAGTCTTCTATAAAACCCAAGCTTATTTCCTCTCTCTGTGCCTCCCACCCCACCCCAGTACTAGGGACCCAGGGCCGTCCTACTGAGCTACATCCTTCGTCCTTCCCACTCTTATAAAAGACTGGTTCTCATTAAGTCACTAAATTGCCCCAGTTGGATTCAAACTTGTGATCCTCCTGCCTCAGCCTCCCAGAATGTTAGGATTATAGGCTCCACTATGTCCAGGTCCCTTTCTGTGCCTTTCAGCCTCTTGCTCTTCACCTCACTACTGGCTCTCACTAAAGTAGGGTTTAGAGTTGCCAGGACCTTTATAATTGTTTATTTAACAATGGGAATAGTAAATTTGTAGGCTAATAGTTTTTGTGCTAAACACAGTGGTGAGCTTGGGGATTCCGTACCGTATTTCTTGGCCATCTGTTGTTTGAATTTTAGTGGAATAAAATTAATTAATTCAGGTGTTCTCAATCCTGGCCACAGTAAAAATACTTAATTTTTTTCCTTTTTTGCCTTTAATGCATGGTTTCTTCCTATAGATTCTAATTTTGAGAATCTGGGGTGCAGTGGAGTGTGAGCATTGACACTTTTTAGAACCTTCTCAAGCAACTTCAAAAGCCAACAATTTATTATTTATTTATTTATTTGTACTGGGACTGAACCAAGGTCTTCACACTGAGCTACATCTCCAGTCATTATAATAATAATTTTTTGAGACAAGGTCTAGCTACATCGCCCAGCCTGGGTTTAAATTAGTCCTAATTCTGCCCAGCCTCCTAGAGGGCCGCGATTACAGGCATCACCTGGCTTACGTCAATTGGACATGTTACCCATCACAGGATTTAATAAAAAAAATACAAAAACTTTGGGGTTTTTGTCAAAAGAATGTTTCCACACACAGGAAGTCAGATAGTATGGATTTGGGATAGAGGGGATACTCTAGATTCTGAGAGTTCCTTCCCTCACCCCTCATTTATTCTGTAGAGCGGCTCAAGCTCTGTCAATAACCAAGGTCAACTTGGCCCCAAATCTTTCTGATCAAAATTCTCGTGAATCTTGATGGCAGGTTACCTGGGGGCGCTGGTTACCGTTTAGGCTGTGCTGTCAGCACACTGTCCCGTTTAATTCTCACAACGTCCCTGTGAGGCAGGTATGATGATTTTATGAGAAAGAGTCCAGGAAAGTGGGTAGCCTCTGGGTGTCATAGAGCTGGACAGTGAGAAGGCCAGGACCGAAGCTCTGCTCTGACCTACAGTGCCACATACCGGGAGCTGCGGTGTGGTACTGAGCTGAGTGGACCGGTCCAAGATGAAGACTGGGAGGATAATTCATTCCTGCACCCGCGCAATCCACAGGCTCTGCAGATTCATGTCCACACTGCAACTGCCCTCAGGTCAGCGGCCCTTGCATCTTGACTTGGGTTGGGCTCAATAAAAAACCAACCCCCAACCCCAACATCGCTCCTCTGGGAACATAGCAGTATTTCCATCCCCCACTATTTTTTTCAGAAATAGGCCCTTTGTATCTCCCTTTATTTCTTTTTCTTGCTGAGAGACTGCTGGGGACTAACAGGGCTGGATAAAATTCCAAGGGATACAAATCTGTCATCACTCCTCTCTATTCTGTCTCGTACTTTCTTCTCTCTTTGGAATCTAGGTTTTTAGGTTTTTTAATCAAAACTTTCTCATAAAGGGTAGGATAAATTCATTACACTACAGTGTGAAGGACTGATAGACTTTCATGTGTCACCTTTTCTGAAGACAGACATTTCAACAGGGGATAAGGAGTTCAATTTGGGAGTCCGATACATGTAGATTTGAATCTTGGGCTGCTTACCGGTTATGGAACATTTGGCAAGCAGCCTAACATCTCTTAGCTTCAATTTCCTCGTCTCTAAAAAGGGAATAGTACTTCAAAGTGTTGCAATGAGGAATAAAAAAGATCTGAGACTGTGCCTAGCACATAGTAGCTGCCTGTTAAATGTTTATCCCTTTTCCTTTTACTGCACTGGCAGAGTCCATGCATCAGGCAGGAGTAAAGCTGCTTTGGGATATTTTGATTTGGAAATGTCTCAATGGTATCTAATCTCCTACTGCTACACTGTAGACTATATATGTATTGTTGAACACATTGAACTCTCCCTCTCTCTCTCTCTCTCTCTCTCTCTCTCAGTCTCTCTCTCTCTCTCTCCTTCTTTCCAGGATGCACTGTGTGAGACATAGGCTTCTCATCAGCTCTTCTTTATTGCACATACCTGTAAACCTAGTTAATTACAGGAGACCCAGGCAGGAGAATTTCAAGTTTGGCACCAGCCTGGGAAATTTAAATTTAGTGAAATCCTGTCTCAAAATAAAAATAATTTTTAAAAGGGCTGGGCATAAATCCCAGTGGTAGACACTTGCCCACCACTCACAAAGCCTTGTTTGAATTCCCAGCACTGTAAAAAACAAATAACAAAAAAAAGCACCTCTAAAACAGTTGTGAACGTTGCTACCTACCTTCAGATGGCACTAAACATTTGGGCATTGCTAGCATTTTGAAAGAAACCTCTACCTTTGGTCTTTCTTTCTACAGAGTTTGAAATGCAATTCCTCTGAATGAAAAACTAGAGGCTGTGTTCACACAAAATGTGGCTGAAATGCAAATATATTTCAGAGTTTGTGCCTGATATGCATTAAAAAGTGACTGCGATTAAAGAATAATGCAAAGTCATTAATTGCCATGCTTTTAAGAAAGCTTTGTGCACAAGTCTGACTTTTATTATCTGCCTTTGTCAGCCTGTAAAACATCCCATTAGACTTTCTTCTAAGGCAGGGAAATCAGGCTGACAGTGGAAATTAAATTGTTTAATTGCTATTAACTTTTAAAGTTTGAAGTGCATTCTTTTTTCATAATTGGTTCAGGAAAAGAAAATTGGATTTGAGAACTAGTTTGGGTGAGTTAAGGACTGAGATGGAGCCTGCTGCTACATCCACATTCTGATATTGTAGACCCTGCCCAGTTGCATTAGGTTTGGACTTCATTTTAACAAGGTCTACAGGCACAGGTTTGAAGACATTGGATTCAAAGCGCAGTGAGGCTGCTTCTGGAGGTAGGCTTTGGCAAGCCCTGTAATCCCTGCATGTCTCAATTGCCTCATCAGTAAAAGCAGCAGAATGACAGCACCTCAAAGGGCCTCTGTGAAAGCGAACAACAGAATTTATGTAATGCCCTATCCCACTGAAGGGAAGAGTAAATGAATGCTCCTCCTCTTTCTCTTCTCTAGGCAACCAAATGCAGATATCTGATAAAATAAAATTAAAGTGAGCCTCAGAACAGGGCTAGATGGAAATCACAGAAAGGTGTGCAAGCCTCCGTCTTTGAAACGCAAAGTAAAAAGGTAAAAGTTTCAGTACATTTGCAAATGTACCTGATGATAAAAATTGTAAACATGAGCTTCAGCACCAACCCTGGCAAGAGGTGCCATTTACCTGGCCTGGCGTGGTTAGCTACCATCAAATGTCGCAGTCCTAGCAGAGGATTTGATATATTAATTCAAACCAAATAAAGACAGTAAATATCTTGTGGAATAAACAATGATGGGTCATGAATTTTTGAGACATGTTTTCTGCACCTTGTTTTTTTTCAACTAGTGTTTCCTGGCTCCTGAACACAAGCCGTCCTCATCTATTTCCTAAGATAATCCATTATAAATTATGACAGGCTCCCCAGCCTGGCGGGCAGCGCAGCCTGATGAGCTGCCCTGGTCTCACTTTTCTGTCCTGGTCATCTCCGACAAGTTCCATGTGTGACCGGTCAGGAGACGGCCAATTCCAGTCCACGCATTTTTCAGATGAGCTTTATTTTATTTTTAATTTCCCTACAAATGCAAGCCAGGCGCAGATTTCATCAGTTACAGACATAGCTCTCTAATCTGTGCCGCCCTTCCGTAGCTCGAAGTACCAAATGAATGAAGGTCCAGTTACATATAAAAGTGATTATGATCAGCGAAATGTCTGCCCAGAGCGTCCTCCCAAAAAAGGACAAAGATTTGAGGCGCCAACGCTTCCTCTTGGCCATCTTGGGGCCTCACACTGTACATGAAAATGACCCCAATCATAACCTGCTAAGACCTCACACTACCTTGAGATTTTACAGTGATGTGGCCTCTGGTGACCAAGCAGCATGGGAATAAATGGCTGCCAGTTTGAGGTGAAATTATTTGCTTACTGTCTTCATCTGACAAGATTTCTTTTGGAAAGATCTGATTTCATCTTCTTTAAAACTTGTTTCACCTTTTTGAGCATTTGGCTTTCACATAGAAGCAAAAGATTCCTCCAAACTCTGTATCTTGCCTGGGACTTGGATGTAGCTCACCCAGGCATTTTCAGCACAGTTCAAGTCTGTGTGGACTTTGTTTATCCTTCAAATCAGCTGGGGCCAGAAGTACACAAAGTACCAGTGAGCAGAGACAGATAGAGGCCTTTTCCTCTACTGACTAACAGCTCACAATCTAATTTAGGGAACTGGGAATATCCCCAACGATGTGTTCACGTATCATAAGGAGTTACCACATCCATAGATACGAATAAGACTCAAAGAATAAGGAACAACCTAGCAGAAAGAAAACCCGAGACCAAGGTGCTGGGTTTTGCTACCGAGGAAGAGATGGAGGGGTAAGGAAGGGAGGAAAAAGAAAAAAAAAAAAAAAAGGATTAAGGTGTGTTAACTCCCCAGTGTTGAATGCAATCATGTACTGCAAACATATACCAATAAAAATGAAAAAAAAAATTTAAAATATGCAATCGTATGTACTCCATTGCTTCTTTTGACACTAGGCCCCAAGAATGCAAAATCTAGACTGTTCTGGGTTTCTATGACAAATGATAAAAGATGTAAGGAAATCAGGAAGGTTTTTCTCCTTTCCATTGAGGTTTCTACAACGATGATCACAAAAGCATCACCAGGCCGAGCCCATGGAGAACACCAAAGGATCCCCCAGTTAGGCCTCTTAAAGCAGATTCCTTCCAACTTTCTTTGCAGGGCCCTGGGTGGGCAGATGAAGCAAAACGTGCTCAAGCCTTTTGATGGACTTCTTAGTGGCAGGGAAGCACCTTTATAAAATGCCCAGCAAACTCTCTCGGATCCAAGCTCTTGGCAGTGTAGGAAGGGGTGAAGACAAGGAGCTGCTGCCTCCACCGGCCAGAGGCAGGAGTCAGCCTCAAGCCCATTGGCCCCCACCGCCCGCCAGGCTGGGGCCCAACTACCCGCTGGGACAAGCCAACCTTGGTAGCCACCCAACTTGAGAATCTTTTGAGCTCTTCCTGTCGCCATGCCCCACCCCATCCCATTCCACCCTGGCCTCTTCTTTCTCCTCCCTGGCAGCCACTCTGTTTTTCAGATGTTTACCCAGTGGACGACAGCCATGGGGGTAGGGGGCACAGCACTCTGGAAGAGGTGGCTCCCTGAGGTCAAATCTGAGTGGAGGCCTGCTTCTCTCTGAGTCCTGGCAGACCCTATAGTGAATGTGCATACGTGTGTGTGCATTTGCACTAGTGGACAGTGGTCTACTTCCTGGGAGTGCAATGTCATTAATCCTAGATGAGCCCAAGCCTGGTGCCTTTTTTGGGAACATGGGTATCATCTCAGTGGTCTCAATTTGACCAGGACATCCGGATTTTGTAACATCATTTTGTAACTGTTCCCCCAACCCTGATTCCATCCTTCAGAGCTCTGAGGACATGTAACTAGAAGCCACTCCAGTTACTCTCCCCCTCTGCGGTGGACCCGTGTCACCTGCCGTCCTGGCATCATCACCCAGGCATGCACTGTCACACTCCCAACCGGAATGTCAGCTTGCTGTTTGAGATTCACACCGACACTCGGTCCCCAGAGGACTCCTCCGGAGCCAGGGCAGCCTGCGCTTGGGAACACATGAAAGCACAGGAGTCCCCTGGCTTCTTGGCAGCACTTCAAGCGCTAGCCCAATGAAGAGATCTCGACAGCATACTTGTAAACTCCACAGGCCCCCAGGGCTCAAACACCACGATATTTATGCTAGCGGGTGGAAAGCCAAAACAGTTGGGTTGTTATGCAGACAGAGGACTCAGAGTCAGACCAGCATTTCTGACACCTGTTAA
The DNA here is from genome assembly GCA_004027455.1 of Hydrochoerus hydrochaeris. Taxonomy (NCBI): domain Eukaryota; kingdom Metazoa; phylum Chordata; class Mammalia; order Rodentia; family Hydrochaeridae; genus Hydrochoerus; species Hydrochoerus hydrochaeris. Next base: position 27,052 of record PVLA01011886.1, on the reverse strand, counting down.
TTGGCATTTGAAAGAACTGAGCTGAGGGGGATGGGGGCCTTTGGAGCTGCTGCCAACCTGTACCTGAACAGCAAGGAGTCTAGGGAGGTTCTGCACACCCTCCCCCCACCAACTGGTAGGAGATTCCCTGGGGGAGCAGGGTTGAGCATGGAAGTCCAAAGTTTACTAGAAAGGATAGGCAGAGTAGGAAAAAAAGAGGACAGAGAGTGAGGAGAAAATTAAAAGACCAGGAGAGAAAGTAAGAAATAGAAAGAGGGTGAGTATTTTTAGATCTGCTAGCACAGACTTTTATGCTGGAGACATCCTTGTCCCTGTTTCTGCAGTACCAGCGCCACTGGTGCAGATGGAAAATGCAGTCCCGTCACCTTTCCTCCTGGGGCCACAGGTTCCACCCTCTTTCAAGGTCAGCCCCAGGAAATCCTTCTCCAAAGAACCCTCTCTGAAAACCCAGAGGTCTGGGCCCTCTTCCTTTTGGAACTCCTATTGGAACCCTCACTGGATACCTCAGTATTCCCCCGTGTGCCTTGCACATCTCTTCTATGACACCACCCTACGCCACCCCAACTCCCTGGGAGCATAGTAGAGACTTTTTCTGGCCCATGGTGCCTGTACAACCTCAGACTCAGAGTGGATTCTTGGTGTCCACAGTTGAGAGATTGGTTTCCTCCCTCTCTCTGAGTGTCCTTTTCAGTTCTAGGTACCTCCTACCCCATACATTTCCCCTCAGCAGAGCCCCGACTGTCCCCACACAGCCTCCAGCTAGTTAAAAGGGCTCTGTGTGTCTTTCCTTACATCTGTGTCAATGTCAATGCCACTCTACCCTGTTTGATCTTTGGTGAGACTAAGTTGAAATGACTTAGTAAAAATGGCTTCTGTATTTCTTTACTTTTAGTACTCATAGAATATCCAGAACATCCCTAGTTATGAAATGACTTGTGTTCCAAAGTCAGCTTCCATATTAGTCATTTAAATCTAGAAATCCTTATAAATATATTAATTTATAAAGTACATTTTGAGCACTACCACAAAGATAACATTATTTTAGGTGCTGGGAAATCTATAGAACACAAAGCATATAAAAACCCATGTCCTCAGAGATTGATCTTATATTCTGGTCAGGTAGATAATCCACAAATAAGCAAACAAAATATCTAAAGTGCCACATGATCCTAAGTACCATAGAACAGAATAAAATGGAGAAGTGTATGGGACTGAAACCGGAAATTTGCTGATATAGGAAGACCTCTGAGAGAGACTTAAAAGAGTGGAGTAGTAGAGACCCCAGCTCAAAGCAAGATTGGTGTTAAAGAACAGCAAAAAGGTGAGAGGGGCTGGAACAGTGTGACAAATGGGGAGAGAAATTTACTGATTAGTTTTTCTAATCAGCCTAATAATAATCTATTTAGTCCATAAAATGCTGAAATGAAATTTGAATTCAATAATAAACATTTACTGCATGCCTAGTATATGCCAGGATTGGTGCAAGGTGCTGATACTAACTCTTTCAACTGCCCTTAGCCCTGGTTCTCTGGAAAAATCCTTCGGAGTGTCACCTGAGGAGTGCCCCTCTCAGTGGCAAAGGGGCTAGGAAGATAACACACAATGCCCTGTAGACAAAAATGTTTTTAGAGGCAACTTAGAATATTAGGACTATCCCTTGATTTAGAATCTTAGATATTTGATTTGTTGCTGACTTTTTTGGGTCCCTGAACAAGTTGGTCCTTGGTTTCCTGGAGATGATAATAACTGTTTTGCTTTTCTGTGAAATTTAAATGAAGTTACTGTAAATGAAAGCCTCATAAAACCTGCTAAAATGACCTGCAGATTTGAATTGTGATTTTAGGTGAATCACTCTATCTTCCACATCAGGGAATTAAGGGGTAAAGGCTCAGAAATAGAACTGCCCAAGAATCCTTTCTTATATGGAAATGACTGGATAAGTTTTATGTTAGCTGTCCGACCTCTTCCAGAAATGGCTAAGGGGCAGGGCGGTTTCAGAACAGAAGAGCTGAGCTAAAAGATCTAGATAGAGAGAGATTGATGGAAAGGAAAACTGCTGACTCTAGAAAGGCTATGGGGTGGAATCTGAGGGAAGGGATGAAAATCATTTTTAAAATGACAAGCAAGTGAACAGACCAAACAAATCACTACCCGGGTAAAATCTCCTTTTCCTGGACATTATTCTTTTCTCTACATTTCCCTGCGTTTTTCAGGGGTCATGCCTTTTGGTCACTCTCCAAGATACTCAAAGGCTCTCTAACTTAAGCCTCTTTCATGACACAGTTTTTCAGATATCTGAAGACAGGTTTCCACACTCCTGCCTAACCATAACCCTTGCAGTTTAAGATCTGCCTTAATCCCGGTGTTCTGCAGTTTCACTAGGAAATAGCTGAACTTCTTGTTTTTTAGAAATGATTTTCTTAAAATTTTGCTCTGTACACATTATACTTGCTTTTCAACCTTGGGATTCATCATCTTCTTCCATTCTTAAAAATTCTTAGCCATTTGTTCCCTGAGGATTAGATACTCTTGTTCTTTAGTTGGAGTGACTAGACCTGTTAGAACCTCTCAGTCACCATTCTGTGTCTCTCACAGTGGTTTTATCTTAATCTCTCTGGGCTGCGTTCTGAGTGAATTAATCAGAACCATCTTCCAATTCACAAATTCTTTGACTATGACTTACGTGATGTTGACCCCATTATGTTTTATTTTGTTCTATTTATATCTTTTAATTGCCTATTACTACATAAAAGTTGAACTCCAGCTTACCTGTTCCTGCTCCAGGAAATTTGGCTTCTGGCTACGGATTACTTTAGATTTCTATTAAATTTTTATTTCACAGAAGTATCTAAGAGTACTGATATTTGCAAAAAGTTCTCCTTTTGTATTTTGATTATCATAGTTAGTTGTTTTCAGGACAAGTTCTTCAGAATGGACACTTTATCTTGAATATATCTTTCTATTATCTTTGAAGTGACCTCGTAGTCCTGATCTGAGCTTTCCTTAGCAGCACCCCTGTCCTCTGCATTTGTGAATGTTGACCAGAAATGAATGTGGGGTGCTTTAATGAGTACTCTGGAGGTTAATTCCAGCAAGACACAACAAATGGACTTTTAACAACATGCACTCTTTCGCAGAAGCATCTATGAGAAGAGAAAAAGGAGACACCAAGGAAATTCCTTGGAGCCAATTAGTGGCTAGGGCTTATTTATGTAGGGTTTAGGGTCTTCTGTATGAGTACAGGACAATGATAGGGTACTAGGCTCATCAAATGCCTGTATCCCTTTCATGCAAGGGCAGGTGTTTCTCTATAAATTTTGTATATACTGCTAAAACTTTTCTCAAAGACTGCTGATTTCATTAATGAAAACATATTTCACCATCCTTCATGCTGATTAACTAATGCTCAGAAAAAGAATTAGGTCTGGAGAGCTGGTGTATTTTCTATTTCTTCTTTTATTTCTAACTCCCCATAGGTGTCTTCTGGTGGTCACTAACAGGGATTGCCTCTAAGTTACCCTTACACATGTATGTCTCACTTTCCACCTTGTAGTATTTTAAGGGGAGTTGCAGGTATGAGAACAAGATGGTTAGGCAGAAGACTGACAAAACCTACCTCTTTCAAGCAAAATCTAAAGATAAGTGGAAAATTGGAGTCACTTGTTTAAAGAGGAGCAAAAATTCCATTTGGGGCAAGGAAATGACTCAGTTTCCATTCAAATTTACACATTTCCACTGTCATTCAGACTTCCAGAGAATTTTCTGATATGAAAAATTCCCACAGATACTTGCAACTTGAGAACTAGGGCAGCAGGAATCCATCAAGACAGTGAAATCGTATGCCTACACCTGCAATCCTTTCCATTTCTTCAGTTCAGTGCACTTGAAACATAATGTTCCACCTTAGGTTACACTTTTCTCTGCCTCTAAACTCTCTAACTTTCCATGCTAGTTTAGTGGAAAAATCTTGAGCTCTAACTATTGACATATTTGGAACAAAGCAGGGGGTTGGGTGGGGTTTGGGATTCAGGAAGCCAGCACACATGCTGGGTCTACCACACAAGAAGTGACACTAGTGGGTGTCCACATCACTTTCCCTTCCTGGTATGGCTAAATACTTTATTGCTTTTATTTGACTGTTTAATGTGGAAAAACCATACCAGTTAGGAGCTAAATGTTTGAATTCAAGCCTTTGTTGCCCTCTACCAGCTGGGTGTATTTGAATGACTCACCTGAAATTTCTTAATCCCAATTTACTAATTGGTCTAGCCAGTGAGTCTACTCTGACTCACAGAGTGGTAGTTGTATCAAATAGCAGACAGAGCAGATTTTGCTTTGTTATAATGCATTGTATGGGTACAAAGGAATGTTTGTGCAGGCCTTTACACACTGAATATATACACATATTCAGTTATTTCTTGTGAACATCCCTTATCTTTCAGATTTTCCAGAGGAAAGCTACACGAGCCAATGGTGCCTCCCACAGCATCACATTCCTACTGGCACTGGATGGGTAAATAAAAGATGAGATCCTCTGATAGGAGAAGATGGCAAGGACTTGGCTTAATGTCATCCAGGATGCCTTGCAAAGAGCAGTCAGCATCACACATTTAACAAAATGTGACTGAAGATGTACTATGGTCAAAGCTTTGTGTTTGAATATATGATGAGTGAGAAGTGAATTTTACCTTCAAGAAATTAAGTGACTAAAGGGCTAAACGAGAAGTCTGTAATGAATAAAAAAGAGAGAGAGACAGGGTTGCCATTTCTACCTTGTAGACATGAGGAGGGGAAGGAAGAGCTTTGTGCAGAACGTGATGCCTGAATTGAGTTTTGAAAGATGAGTGTGGTGATCTGAATGTTCTCATCCCCCTCAAATTCATAAGTTGAAACCTAATCCCCAGTGTGACAGTGTTAAATAATGGGATCTTACAATATGACTAAGTCATAGGACAAGGCCTTGATGAATGACATTTGTGCACTTCTATAAAGGGCCCAAGGAAGCTGTTTGTCACTGAATGTGAGGACACAAGAGTCCTCATCAAACACTGCCTGTGTTTTGACCTAGAACCAGATGTTACTAGAAAAGATGGTCTTTTCCCACTTTAGGTTTCTAAGAAGGAGGATTTTTCCATTGCACGTTCCTGCCTTCTTTCCACTTGGAGAGTTGCAGTGACTTTTCTAATTATCCAACTGGAGAGAAATAATTTGGCACGTCCTGCTCAGCCTGGTCTTTCCTGAGACCAGAGTGTCAGCACATAGCAGCTTCTGTTCCTCTGTATACCAGGTCACATGCCTAGGACAGCAAGTGACTCTGCCTTATTTGACAGATCAGTTGGCAGCTCAGTTAGGCACTCATGCTAAGCTGTGATCTTCAGTTTATCAGTAATAAGGCCAAAGGATCCTGTTTGAACCCTCTGCTTTATTTTGCAATCTGTGTGACACCCTTATGCATTGGATGTCTGTTACATAGATAAGGACCAGAACATGAAGGACCATAATCCTTTGTACAGAAACTTGCAAACACCTGGCACAAAATGTTGCCACTATGATGACTGTAAGGATGACAGAACTACAATATGAAATTGTACCTACAGTTTTTGTAGATAAACCATGGATCTGGGTGTCAAGTTAATCGGGAGCAAGCCCAGTTCTGTCACTAGTCACTTGCTTTGAGCAAGTCACTTCAACTTTCTGGGCTTCAACTTTGTCATCTACAGAATAAGTTGGCTTATAAAAGTCTCTAAGTACCCCTCTAAAATTATGTACATTTTTAAAAGGGAGGCTTTCCTCAGAGAAGGATATTTCTCACATTGGGGAAAATTAAACAGTGAAGCAGACTGTGGGTTTTCTTTCCCGGAAAAGCTGGAAGAAGGAGTTGGTTCAGCATCCAACTTACACAAGCAATTTAATTCATGTGTGCCAGGTACTCTGTTGTGAGCATATGCTCCCCATTTCATTTCATGCTCGTGGCCATCTATGAAACACACAGCATTATCATTCTTATTTTACAGACAAAGAAACTGAGGCTTGGAAGAGTTAAATAACTTGTTTGCAAGCTTACAAAAAACAAAATGCTAGGCTTTGAATGTGGGCAGTCTGGCCCTGTGGGTGTAATCTCTAGCACTATACTCTATCATATCCAAGCATAGGAGAAGTTCTGGGTTCTTTCCCAAGAGTCCATCATGATCCACAGAGTCTCTGGAGGGACCCAGTTTGCAGCCTCTCAGACATGTGAAAAAGGCAGGTGCTTGGCTAGTGTGAGAAACCAAACGCTTTTGGCTCTCTCTTTACTCTGTGCCCTAGGTTTTGACATTCAGGGGTGAGAAACATTTGTTTGGCAATTAATAATTAAATGCCTTGTGACAACGCTTGTATTGATGTCTTCATTGTTCAGTTTCCATTTGCCCATGGGTTTCCTCCATCCTTAGTATGGACCACATGTCATGTGCTGTTCTATTCATGGTTTAAGTATGTTATTCCCCTTAATAGTCACTACAGCCATTCAGGTAAGTACTGTTATTTCCAATTTACAGTTGAGAAAGCTGAAGCATGGAGAGAAAGGAATTAAACTAACAGTCATAGGACAATGACATGGAAAGCACATAAGACACCCTTTGCTTCTCATATCTTTCCGTGGTCTTCCATTTATTCTCTACATTGTCCCATCCTTTTATGATTTTTTATTGCCTGTATCCAAGATGCGTGTTGACAACTGAAATAGCAGTATGAGTATGAGGGGTAGGAATACATAATTCAAGTTAGAAGGGCTCAGGAGTGCTGCAGGAGCTGCCTAATCCAGAAAAGACACAACACAGTGCCTTCAAGGATTATGCACCAATTGACCAACACCGGTGGTATGTTGGCTGCTCTACAATTAGCTGGTAAACATATTTGTGCATTCTTTTGTAATTCTAAAGTCTGATAGTTAGAAATTTTGTTGCTTTTTTCTCAATCTCTTTACGTTTGGCTTTCCATGCTACTTAGAAGCAAGAATAAGACAAATTAAAAAGGAAAAGAAAGGACTGCATGTAGATAAGTGTGTTTTTCTGAACTGTAGAGTGTGTGTGTGTGTACATACACATATTTTTGAGGGTGTTAAGAAGCTAGGGAAAAGAAAAGTCCTTTCTCTTTGCCTCTAGAAAATCTTGCCAACTGTATCTGAATTCTGAAGCCATTTTTATTCTAATTTTCTCTTATTTAATGAGAATTTCACTTTTCTCAAGGGGGCACACCCACGTTGTACACACTAGTAAACACTAGCATTACACTAGCATTACAATCTGACTTCATCTGGAATAACAACCAACAGTGACAACCTGCAGAAAATTTCACACTTTGTGATATACATCATCAAATGCCTGGTGCTTCTTGTGGACTGATTTAAACCCCTCATAAACAAACTTGGTTTATAACAGTAAGAAATGTTAAACAAAAATTAACACAAGGCTCTTTGTCTCTTCATTACTGACACTTAGTCAGTGAACACTCTACTACCAAGCTACAGTTACAAAAATCTCAAATTCAACCTTGGTCATGTTTCCTTTGGCTTCACTTGTGACATCTCTGTAAATAAACATTAGCATTTTGAAACTCTGTAAAATACCAGGATTACACGTGTCTCCATTAAACTCAGAAAATTCTGAGCATTAGGGCAGGAGCCTGAAGCCCCTACCCTTTATCTGGAGGGTTAGTGTGCACGGCATCCCTCCAGGGCACGCGCAGGTCCCTCCACGTGGAGGGAGTTACTCATGGGCTTCTGGGAAGAAGCAGCATCAGCTGAGCACGACTGCTGTGAGCACAGTAAGTTTAGTTCGCCAACAGACTCTCACAGTCAAATGGTTCTGTGCTGCGGGGCATGAAGTTGTGTCACCTGCACTGCTGATATGAGAATAAAAAGAAAACACTGAATACAGAAAAGAAGAATGATCTCACTGAAGGGGCATTATGGTGCTAGCGGCATCCCGGGAGAACCTTTACCTGGGGTGAAGAACACGTTTGGGGAAGGATACGCAGAGGATCATAGCTGATAAATTTTACTTCTTAACCTGGATGAGTATTTACTGTTTTCTTTTTACATAATTTTGTATGACTTAAATGCTTTCTAATAAATTTTACAATGTTCTTTAGAGATGTCAAAGAATTCTAGAGTTGAAACCACCAGGAAATAATCTACTTCAGCAATTTCTTTATGAAAAATGAAAAATAACTGAAATCAGAGACAACAGAGAAGACATGGCAGAGAAATACAAACAGATGGTAAGAGATTAAATAAATATATGTCAACAAACTGGATAACCTGGAAGAAATTAATACCTTCCTAAAAATGTGCAATCTACCAAACCCAAATCATGAGAAAACCAAAAATCCAACTAGACTATGATAATCTAAGGAGATTAAATCAGTAATTGAAAATCTGACAAAGAAAAGATGAAAAGCAGATATTTAAAGAAGAGTTAATGTCAACCCATCTCACACTAGTCCAAAATAGCAAAGGTGAGGCAACACTTTCAAACTCATTTTTGAGGCCAGTGTTACTCTTACCAAGGACACTTTAAGAAAACTGTGGACCTGTATCTCTGGTGAATACCGATGCAAATCTCAGTAAAATACAGGCAAAGTAAATTAAGTAGCACATTAAAAGGTTTACACCCAACGATCAAGTGGGATGTAAGGATGGTTCAACCCAAGAAAATCAATAAACATAATGTACAGCATTGAAAGAATGAAGGGAAAAGTCACCTGATTATCTCAATTCCTGCAGAAAAAGTATACCACAAAATTTAACATGATTTTATGATAACAACAACAACAAAACCCACAATATTAGGAACAGAATGAAACTGCTTGAATATATATGAAAAGCCTACTGGGATAAATGGTGAAAAACAAAGTAGTTCTTCTAAGATCAGGAATAAGATGAGGACGCACAGTCTTGCCACTTCTGTTCACCACTGTGTTGGAAATCCTAACCTGAAAAATGAAGCAAGACAGGAAATAAAAGACATTTAAACTGGAATGGAAGAAATAAAAGTATCTTTATTCACAGAAGACAGTCTTATGTTTCTTTCCAGTAGTGAGGATTAAACCTAGGGCCTTTACACTGAGGTATATCCCCAGCTTTAAAAAAAAAATTAGTTTTGAAACAGGCTGTTGTTAAGTCATTACATTTTCCAGACTGGGATCTAGGCTGAAAAAGTCCTCTGGCCGTTGACTCCTAGATGCTAGGATTACAGCTGTACACCAGCATGCCTGGATAATACATGGTCTTATAAGTAGAAAGTCCTAAAGATTACACACACACACACACACACACACACACACACACAGAGTCCCCACAAACACAAAGTATTTGAACTACTAAACAGATAAAGCAATTTTCAGGATACAAAACCAAAACCATAAAATCTGTCATATTTTTGTATTCACAGTGAACATTCCAAAAAGTAAATTAGAAAACAATTACATTTGTAATAACGTCAAAAAGAATAGAATATTTTAGAATAAAGATTAAACAAGGGAACAAAAAACTTACATACTTAGAACTACAAAAACATTGCTGAATGAAAATTTTAAAAGTCACAAATAAATGACAAGCTAGCCTATGTTCATGGATTAAAATAATATCATTAAAATAGCCCTCATAACTGAAACAGTCTACAGATTTAATGCCATTCTTATCAAAACCTCCATGGCAATTTTTTACTAAAATACAAAAACTACTCTAAAGTTCATATGGAAGCTCAAAGGACCCAACATAACTAAAAGTCTTAAAGAACAGCAAAACTAGAAACCTTATATGATCTGATTTCAAAATGTATTACAAAACTGCAGTAACCAAAACAGTATGATACTGAAATGAGGCTAGACATAGACCAGTAAAACTAAATAGACAATCTAGGAATAAATCCTTGTATATATGGTCAAATGATCTTTACTCAGGACATCAATAATATGCAACAGAAAGGAGTCTCTACAATAAATGGTGTTTGGGAAACTAAATATCCATGTGCTAAAAAAAAAGTTGGATTCTTATCTTACATCATATATAAAAATCAACTCAAAATGTATTAAAGATCTAAACATAAGACCTGAAACTAAAACACCAGGGGCAAAGCAAGAGAAAAGCCTCATTAAGTTGGAATAGACTGTGGTTTCTTAGATATACCGATAACACAGACAACAAGAGAAAAACAGATTTCACTACATCAAACCCTAGGACTTCTCAGCAAAAGCAATATTCGACAGAGTGAAAAAGCAACCTATGAAATGGGAGAGAATATTTACAAAGTATTTAATAAGAAGTTAATAACATGCAGAGTATACAAGGAACTTCTACAGTTCAAAAACTCACAAACAAGCTAGTTAGAAAATCAGCAAGAGCTTGAAGAGACATTCAGAAGATGAAGATGTACAAATGGCCAGCACCAATATGAAAAGACCTCCTTCAGGTCTGTCAGCATCACTGATGATCAGGGAAATGCCATCAAAATCACAGTGAGATATCACCTTATACTTATTAGGATAAAATATCAGAAACCTAGAAAATAACAAATATTCACAAGGAAAAGGAGTAGCCGGAACCCTTGAAAATGTTGGTAGGATTGTAAAAATGGTACATTTGTACTGGAAAACAGTGAAGCTTACTCCAAAACTTAAAACTTGGACTATGATGTGATCCAGTGATCTCACTTCTAGATAGATACCCAAAAACCTGAAAATATGATTCTCAAAAAGATATTCCATGATCATATTCATTGCAGCATTATCTGTAATAGCCAAGAGGTGGAAGCAACCTAAATGTCATTGACAAATGAATGGATAAAAAAATATGCTATATCCATACAGTGGGATAATACTCAGCCTTTACTTTTATTAGTACCTTTACAATACATGACAGTGACATTCCTTATGGGGAGTTGGTACCTAACACAGCTTAATTAACTTCCATCCCTTCCCTCCTTCCCCTCTCTCTACCTCTTGGTCCCTTTCCCTTTTGGAAAAGAATCATCTCCCTATTTCCTTTTCTCATCTTTTATTTTTCTCTTAATTTCAGGTTTTTCACATAAGAGAAACTATGTGACATTTAAGCTTATGTATCTAATTTATTTCATTTAACATTGTGGATTCAAGTTTTTAAAAAGAGGGAAAAGGAAGGAAGGACAGAAAGAAGGAAAGAGGAAGAGGAAGGAAAAAGAAATGAAGGGAAAGAAAAAGAAAATGAAGGGAAAGGAAGGGAAGGGAAGGGAAGGGAAGGG
>PVLA01011886.1:0-15694 GCA_004027455.1 Hydrochoerus hydrochaeris | reverse complement strand
TGAACAGTGGGTGCCAAGAGCTGGGTGGAGGGGGGCATGGGGATTTGGCGTTCAATGGGCACGTGGAATGAAAACACTGTGGTGTTGTACAGCAGTGCACATAACATAGCATTAACAGTACTGTACACCTCAAATTACTGAGGATGCATCTATGTTGTATGTGTGACTTTTTTAGCCACCACAAAATACATGACGAAAGTGTGGGCCAGAGTGATGCGCTGACTTGCCAAAGATGATGGCTCTGGTTAGTGCTGGGACCAGAACAGGCGCTGGCCAAGAGCAGATCACTGGTCTTTTCCTTTCCCTTGCCGCAGCCTCTGGTCCTCAATTCTATTTGCTGCAGTATTTCAGGAATGTGAGTTGGCCTTCAAAGATGATTGCTCTGGAAGACAATCAATTCTTTGTTGCCCGGGCATGTGTTTACTTTAAAGGCATGCCTATATCTTTGTAAAGTTTACTCGTCAAACTTCTACAGGCTTTTAAGTTGAGTCTGTGATTTTATTGCAAGGAATTACACATGAATGCCATACTCTGCCTTCAAATGCAGTGCTCAAGGTCTTTCTGAAGCAGTTAAAATTCATGATTTGCTTACTGGATGAAATGACAGCTATATTATAGAGGAAAAAAAAATTGAGGCCTGTAGAGGTTAAAGGTCTTATCTAATATATAATGTATGTTTGAGAGGAAATAAGCTTTAAGTTCAAGTTATTTAAAACTTCTCCAGCCTTCCCTCATTTCACAGGACTAGCATTTGCTTCATCCGTAGCAGTGGGAAGTAACTAGAATATAGAAATGTACATTTTTTAGGACCAGCCTATCCACCTTTTGCCCTTGGAGATGACCTCCTCCCACTAGCCAATGTCCTATTCAGACCTTTAACATTTTGTGAAAAAAGTGGAAAGCATTTCCCTGGTTCCACAGACACCTTTCTGCACATTTGCATAACTTCACTGTGTCTGAGACTTTTAAGAGGGGGCATGAGAAACACTGCACAGTCAGGAAATTTCAGTCTGTTGAAAATGAGAAATCCCTTCAAATGGACGTTAACAGCAAAAAAAGACATCCCAAGCTAGAACTCAGGTTGGCTGAGGCAGTCAAAGCTCCTGACGTCCTGAGCACTTTGTAAGTTCCAAGGCAAACGTGGATTTCTCTTCAGGCTTCGGTTCCTCAGTATGGGACCCAGGTAGGCAAACAGGTCCCTGTTGGGGCTCAGAGCTGGGCACCGGCCTCCTGGCTCCACTCAGATTGTCTGTTTAGGAAACAGAAGAGGCCATTTCTCTCTACCATCTTCTCTGATGATTTGTATCTTTTTGGTGAACATGCCTAAGCAAGGCTCCAGGAAAAACAGCACTTTGCAAAGCAGAGGCAGGCAGCTAGCACAGAGCTGGGTGGTTTTCAAGCCTCTTGAACCCAGCTGCATTGAGTGGCATGAACCACCATAGCCTTGGTCCTCCGAGCGACCTCTGTTACACTGCCTATGGCCTCTCCGGACCTAACAGTGTATGCCGGGGAGCACCAAACCTTGCATTTCTTGCTCTCGGGTACATACATCCCCCTCAGAGCCTCCAGCCTGACCTCAGGGTCCTGGCCCAGATTTATGAACCTGAGCTTCTTTTTTATCTCTTGGGGAAGTAAACGTTTTGGTTGGGAAGTTTTTCAATTTCCTCCTGGCCTGGACTAAAGTGCTCAGATTTCCAAGGGCAAGATTTCCCTCTCCTCTTGGGTCCTCCATGCCTGGGGGTGGAATGAGAAGCCACACTCCACCTGCAGACCGGTCTCTGCAAGTGCTCTGAGGGTGGTGGTGCAGTGACAGGAATAGCAGAAGAGTCATGGACCTCCCAGGCTCACTCCTCTGATTCTGCACAGGAAAAGATCTTTCCAGTGTGTTTGGGACAGAGGTACTGTGTGGACACTGAACACCTTTCCTAATGTCCCCTACGTGTCAATCACAAATTTTCCTGGGCCACAATCTCCAGGATGGGGCCAGAAACTAATGGTTCAATCCCTTCATTCTGTGCACCCCAAAGTCTAGAACCACTGCTGTTGAAACTATACAATAGATGGAAGGGTGTCTAACAAATCTTAGTCCAAGGCTTTGTAAGCCCCCTGAAGCTCTATAGCATTGTTCTCAAGAAAAGCATCTGGGCCAGGACAGGCGAACAAAGCCACATCTCACCAATAACATTACTCTGACATGTTTTGGTCAAGAAGTTTTCATTAAATTCCATGCACATGTTTTCTTTTTCCTCCATGTATTCCCTCTTTCCAACTCCCATACTCACCCTCCCAAGCCGTATTTCCTCTTAGCCTCGTCCCTGAAAGTCAGGAGAAGCAGTAAAGTCAGGGCACCCTTTTATACCTCGGAGACTGTCTCCCTTTTATCCTGAAAGGCTTCGCCCACTTTATATCCCAGCCTAACTTCACCCACCACTGAAGTACCGCCAGCCAGCACAGGAGGGTAAGTGGCAGCTGTTGCCCTGTTTCGGGCAGGAAGTGAAGAAGAACATGATATTCAATTAAAACTGCAGGGGGAATCCGGCGCGACAGCAGGGTCTAATGGAGACGGATGGCAGGAGGGCAGCAGTCACAGTTCTGTTCCCTTCTCTGCCACAGGCTCGCAGGGTGACCTTGGGTCTGTCATTAAAACTTTCTGGGCCTTCGTTTCATCTGAAAAATGGTAGTGATGATACCTGCATCCTCACAGGAATAGTTATGAGGATTAGGGAGATTAGGAAAATACACAGGGCTCTTTTGATCCCTTCAAAGTCAGCATTGAAGGATGGATGGATGCAGAGAGCGGTTTTAGGTTGAGTGGAACTGGCTGCCAATTACAGGATGTGATTGGAGGTGTCAGGCAAAGTCATCTGGTGCTGAGGTCCCTCCCCTCACAACCAGGGGTTGCTCTGAAATCCCCCTGCCAGGATGGCCTGGAAAGAGCCAGGTTAAAATACAAAAGTGGCACACAGAGACACAGACCACCACCATCACTACCACACCACAGAAGCCTTCTCCCAAGTTGTTGGCTGGAATTACCCCATGGTTTCCCAACAGGGCAAAGGGGTCCTGAGTGACTGAGGCTCTAGACCAGCACCATTTGAGTAGAGGAGAATTTTGATGCAAAGAAAAAAAGAAAGAACTCAGAGTCAGGATGATTGTGGTTAGTAGCGTGGCAGGGAGTGGGTAACAGGCAGAGGACTAAAACCACAGAGAAAATTAACCACAAGAAACTGGGTTAAAATATTCTATTGTAAATGTTAGGCTTTGAATCTCCAACGACAGCCTTCCCCATGCTATGCGGTCTGTCACCTGTAGTTACCATAAGATCTCTAGCATCATTTCTTAGCCACCTTTTTGTTGTTGCTGTTGCTTTTGTTGCTTTTTTCTGTATTGGGGATTGAACCCATGGATGCTCTACCACTAAGCTGTATCCCTAGCTCTTTCTACTTTTTATTTTGAGACGAGGTCTCAATATGTTTCCAAGGCTGACCTCTAATTGCAACTCTTATGCTGCAGAGTCTCAGAGCATTGGGATTTCAGGTGTGTGCCACTTACTGCTCTGGGTCCCACTGTTGCTCTTAATGAAACTTTCTATGTCCTACATGTGTGGCACTGAGAGGGAACATGCTATTGCTGCTGTTGCAGCTGACCCATTTGTTCTGGCCAGTGTGAATATTTTGTTTTCAGTATCATTATCAGCTCAACATCTGCATCTGTCAGGTGTTGAGTATCTTAGAAGGGAAGGTGGTAGTAGGGAAGTGGCTCAGCACTTGGGGTTCTAGCTCTGTTGCTTTACTCTGGGACCTTGAATATGTCAGCTTTTTGGGGTACCAGTTGCACCATATGAAAACTAGGAGACTGGACCCATTTCACAGCACTTTCCAGCAATCAAATGAGGTTGTCAGGTGTAAAAAGGTGGCTTGGGTTTGTGCAGAGGTGAGCTGCTGTCTCAGGACAGTTGGGGTTATGCAGCAGTAACAACACAAACCCAGCATTCAAAGGCTAAAAGCAAAGGAAGTTGATTCCTTCCCTGTGCTCCATTCCTACTACAAGTCAGTGTAGGGGGTTCTCTGCTCACTGTAACCACACAGGGACACAGGCTGACAGAGCAGCCATGGAGTGCTGGGTCAAAGGGAAAGAACATGGCTAAGCTTGCATAGCCTTAAAGTTTCTGCTCATGTTTCATTAGCCAGACAAAGTGCCATGGCCATATCGACTTCAGATAGGCAGGGAAGAGCTATCCTATTACGGTTCAGAAGCAGAGAGCTAGAATATTTACCATCGGGCCTGTGACCAGCTCAGATACAACTCTATAAGGCTGGGTAAACCGAGGCCCTGGCCCATAACCTCAGATCACTAGGCAGAGGGCTTTTCGGAAGAGGATGCCCCGTGCAGTGGGCCTTGTCCAAACCCTCAGGCTGAGTACTGCTCACTTCTCCCACATCCAGGCCCCTTTCAGGGAGCCAGAGTGAAACCTTTTGCTCTACTGCTGCCACACTGGCCATGTGCTGGTCCCCAGGTCTCTCTGTGAGAGCTGTGTCTTCCCTCAGTCCTTCACCCACCCGCGGAGCAGAGGTGCATGGGTGGTGGCTGTAGCTAATTGCACCATGCTTGATTGCAGCTGGGAAGAACAGCTCCTGCTTTCCCTGAGCCTTTTCTGTGCCAGACATCTGCTGACCTTCTGTGGCCCAGACCAGAACTGGCGCTCCTGCCTGTGGAGAAGAAACAGGCATACCTGGCCATCCTTTGCTCTCCCCACCCTCGGTGAGAACCATTTTCCTGACCTCCTGCCCAGAAAACCTCTCTGAAGTCCAAACAAGAAAATGTTCCCCAAATGTTGAGATTCCAGCCATGGCTGGAGATTCCCCAGGCCTTGCCTTTCCTTCCTTCTTGAGTGATGCCCCTGCTTGGGCACTTCAGTTGGGGTCCTGAAAGGAAAAGTATCTGGGCAGTTTGCGACACCATTGCTAATAACACCACATATAACAGTTTACCATACTCTGGGCTCTGTTCCGAGTGCTCTACATATATTAAACTCATTAAATGCTCACGCCAAGCCTATGAAATAAGTAGTATTAATATCCTGGTCTGAGAAATGCTGAAACAGGCCCAGGGCAGTTAAGTAAGTTGCCTCAGGTCACACAAGTAGTTAGCGGTAGAACTGGGCTTTCACCCAGGCTGTCTGACTGCAGAGCACATGTAGATCTATTTCCATCCTGGCGATTACAGTGGTCGGAAGAGATTGCTGAAGTTATAGATTGCGAGGGCGCCCTTTTCTCCAACTGTATGGATGGCGTTGAATTAGCCTTCCGTGTTTTAGGAGGCTGCGCCTGCCCTCTGCTGGGCATTCATGAGCATTGCCACCAGGGCAAAGCCCATCTCAATTAAAAGAAAATAACCTGCAGTTCACATGCAGCAATGGCATATTGACTATTTCTTTCCTTCTGGTTTGGTGTGTTTTGTATTTGTATTTTTTACCTCCAGGAGAAAAAGGAAAGGGAACACAAAGCGCCCAGGCAGCTCTCCACCTCTGAGGACAAGCAGAAGAAAACCACAATTATGCAACGATCAAATAACAAGTCTATGTGTTTATTGTCATGGAAATTATTATGCAGTGCTAGATGCCCGTGAAATATCATCCTAAACAGATGCAAAGGCACATTTTCAGCCCTTTATAACTAAGTTAGGATAAAATTCTTTTCTACATTAATCAGGGTATTCTTCCACTATTCTACATTGCATGCAAGAGGATTCTTCAAGTTCAGCTGTTTTGAATTATCTATATTTAAATAGAAATTTTTGTTTCTCTTTGGTTTGATGTAGAAGGATGACAGAGGTCTTCTCTGACTCGGATATAATAAGGCTTGGCCTGAGAAATAGCACCTTGGGGCCCAAGGTCGCTGGGCTTAGAGTAAAGACCACACTTCAGGAAACAATTGAGCTTCTTTAAAATCCTCCAGCTAACAAGATCGCTTCAGAGGTCCATTCTACTCAGTAGGCCTTTCTGCGGAAAGAGGGGAGGGAAAGGGAATGCTGCCACAGAGATTACACCCCGGAAGCTGTCCTCGGGCTCACCCAGCTGACTGAAGGTCCTTTCAGCTGCTACTGGACCCTAGGAGCCGCCAGTTCTGCAGGCCCTGTTTTCAGCTCCCAGACAGAGAATCATCAGCATTTTTAGCTTTTAACTTGGATGTTTAAAACATTCCTCCTGGGGAAGCTGAGCAAGGTGTGTGTGTGTGTGTGTGTGTGTAGGACATGTCACAAACACAGCAAATCCTCCAATGATCTGAACTCCCGTGCATTTTGCACCCCCTACCAATACATTCCATTTATATAAATGTGAAAATTACAAGAAATTTGCTGATGTGAAGACAAAAGAAAGTGGGCCTATTTGCAGGACCTGCTTCAGGATTCATCCATATTTGTCTACTCTACAGGTCATGCCACAGGGATCATAAGTTGGAGCAAGTAAAAAGTGCATGGAGGAATCACTCTCAAAGCAGTGTTTCTCCAAACAGGAAAAGCTAGGGGCTTTTGTTAGCAAAATTTTCATATATTCAAATAGGAAATTCTCATCATTACATGCAGAGCCAGGCATATTAGTAAGCATTTTCAGGTCAAGGTCATACACTGTATGTTCAAAAATTGATGGACAGGAACATCTTGAGTAGAGAATTTAGTAAGTAGAAGAGAAATTTACTCTGGGTCACCTAAAAAAAATTGAGTTGGGAGACTGGAGTCTGGAGATTTTGGCTCATTCCTTATAAATTACTCTGGAGGGCCCTAAGTGGAAAACAAAACAAAAACAAAAAGGAAGGATCAGTAACACTCACTTAAGTAACACTCAGGGGCTACCACCCACCTCCACCAGCACAGGGATTTACCCCAACACAGCTTCCCAGCTGCTAACAAACTCATCGCCCAGTATGAGCCCTGTGCTAACCCACTTCTTCTGCCTCTGCTCTGGGGCCTGGATTGCACTTCTAATGACTTCATGGGTAGCTAATTCTCCCTCAGGACCCCCACTCAGCACGCCTGGAGTTGATCCAGGCATTGTTACCCCGCAAATGCCTCTACCTTCCCATTTCCTTTAATGTCACCAGCAGCTGTGTGATTCCAGCCTCAGACTCTTACTTCACCTCAGGTTTCTGCCCCACACCCTAGACCTAGTCAGTCACCAGCATGGCTAATGTCAGCCCTCTCAACTATTCACGGGATCTATGAAGGTGAACATTTAATGCGTGCAACCTTTAACGAATGCTTAAACATGGGAATTAATACGTACTTCATAAGATTAATCATGAGTTCGAAGAGATACTGTATGTTAAAAACCTGGAGTAGAGTGAGCAGTGTTATTTTTCTTTCTTCCCATTTAGGCCTCATTATTTATCACCAGGGCTAACTTGATAACCTCCTAACTAGTCCTTGTTGCTTTGCTCTCAATCACATGTATTTAACACATACCCACCATTTTTCAGGTGCTGGACTAATCACTAATCACATTAAACAAGTCCAAAAGGGTTGTTTGCAATCCGACAGAGAAAGTAAAATTCTCTCCTTCCAGTAACTTATTTCACTCTTCTCGCTGACACCTCTTGCTGAAGCAGAGATCGTATGTCCAATCACCTATTCAAGGCTGCCCATGTCCCATTTTATGAGATATATGATCCTCTCTCAATGAAAAGGCCCTCATCTGCTTTTGTCACCTAATTTCCTTCCACCTCTCTGTTTATGCTCATTTCTGTCTAAGCAGAATGACTTCCCAATTCCATTATATAATGGACACTTGTCTTTTTAAGAAGATTACTGATTGTAAAATCCCTCCTGTTCTAGAGAAATTCCCATAAGTGTACATCTTGGTGAGAGGCAGGCTTCACCTCATACTGAGGTAGGAGCACACACACCCCACGGATTCTAGGATGTAGGCAAATGATCCAGGATCAAGTGGTCAAAAACCCTCCCTTAGACTGAATTACAAAAGTGACATGGGACCAGAGGAAACACTCAGGGCTTAACTCAAGAGATCTCAGTGAAGGGATTATTTATGAAGTATTGGTAAAGTTAAGAAATTCAACAGGAGACAATAAAGTCTCATACTATCCCTTGGGATTCACCTAAAAATTTAGGTGAAGTCTATGTACCAAAACAAAAGCTGCTTTTCTAATTTTATCTGAAAAACTCTGGGTAACCACATAAGAATATAATTTCATGTTACCCAGCCAAGGAGGGAAGAATATATCAGTCCAAGCTAACGATATATATGATATATATATATGTACATATATATACTATATAGTATATTATACATAATAATATATATCTTTAGATATATATAAGATACATGTATATATCTTAAATATATACATATATCATATATATCTATATATTATACATCTTTATTACATATTATATCTAATAATATATATAATAATATATCTCTATCTATATCTCTTTAGCCTGAATGAGTACATCAATACAGGTACACTTACTACTATAAACATCTGAAAGTGATCCCAGTTTGCTGGCTTGGTCAATTGACCGAAGCTACTAAATGACCTAACATCCTAAGATGAGATAAAGTTCTTACCATAAAATAGAAAAAGTCAAGAGACCTTGAGAGCTATGTCTATTGAGATGGACTTTAAATGTTTCCCCAGCATTTATCTTGTGAGGTGCTAGAGCAGCTCAAAGAGGCCTTCACCATGGCCTTTGAAAATCACCCTGGAGAGGAGACCCGCGATCTTTGAGCAGTGTTTCGTGGTTGTGCAGAGACACTGCTATGAATGGGCTTTGTGTTTCTGATGAGGTTGAGCGAACTGATTGAACATAGTAGTGGAGGCCAGAGAACAAGCATTTTCCCAGCAGAAATACAAGAGGTTATTTGCTGTGATAGCCAGTAAGGTTGACCTGGTAATGGGAATTATTTAGCTACCAAAGATCTTTGGCAGAAGCTCACTGATTCTGAAGTTTCACAGATAGATCCTACTTGATTTTCACAACTAAAAATAACTTTCAGTGTGAGAGGTTGCAGATTTGTCAAAATGTGCACAGTACAAATAAGTGGCTGGGGAAAGGAACACTAAGGTACCCACTACCCTCTCCATCCCTGATTCTCACTCAGGGACCAGAGGCCTGTGACCTGGAAAGAAAAGCCACTTTCACACAGGTAGGCAGCTAACACCAGAGAGGCATCTGTCCATACTGGACACAACCTGCTCCCAGCAAAGCCAACATGTTCAAATCTCTGGGAATTGAAGAGCTTAATTTAACTAGCTAGCATGGAAAATACCTAGGTTTTTCTTCTTCTTCTTGAATTTTCATTTGTGTGTCTAATTAATGATCAATTTTACTGATAGAACTGAATTTAGATTGTAAGCATTAAAGCGATGCCCTGTTGATTCACAGTTGCCATTTGGTATGGACTGGGACCACCCAAAGAGCAAAGACTTGGGCTTGGGTAGGCTAGGCTTCTTCCAGATTTGGTTCTTAAAGTCACAAGGAATTACAGTGATACGTTTACAGAACATGAATGGTGGTCTTAGAGGTCTCTTCACTATTGCTGAACAAAGCATTCAAAGGCAGTTTGCAGTGGATGACCCTCCTGTGAGAAGAGTAGTGAATGAAACTATTCTTGGTTCAAGTGTCACAGCACATAAACAAACATGGAAAATAGCTGTCCTTTTAAAAACCTGTGGCTGAACAAAAATCCCTGACTTGATTAAAAAACAAAACAACACAAACAAAAATCAAGGATTTTTGATAAACTGTGACTCTGAAGATCTGATGCCCAATTTGAGATATTTCATTCAAACTGATGTTACATAAACTGATAATTTCCGGCTCTTGTGACTATGTACCTTAAGCTTAGCCATTGTGGGAAAATATGACAACAAACAGAAGCATAGACAGTAAGGAAGGAAGTTGGGTGCCATAGAGGGAGGATTCTGCAATAGCTTCTCAAGAACATGAAATGACCCTCACTCCAAGCTTTCCAAAGATAAATAAAGACCATTTACCCAGGTACCTGGACATCGAGGAAAGATATTATTGTGACACTGACTGTAAGCTAAAAGTTCTTAGGTATTGGAAGGGGGCTTATGTGGGTGATCTGAAAGTGATGTTTTGTCCAAATCCACTGTATATATAGCTTAATGAGATGACAAGCTATTTTGATCAGTCCCTAGATGTATAGTTAAAGTTACTATTTTAGCAATCAGAAGAATCTCCTCACCTATGGAGTAAGATATTTTGTCATAGAAAGGACACAAAGGAGATATTTGGAAAACTTTACCAAAATGTCCAAGCAAAATGAGACAAAGAAAACTACGTCCCAGCATCCCTGGAATGGGAACAGTGAAGGTGCTCATATACATTACTGTTATTTGAGAGACACAAGGGTAGTAATTTTTCAAAATGAGGATAATAATGTTCTTTATCTTAAAGAGATACTGTGATGATTAAACATATTAATACACATGTATGGCAAATATTAATCACTTAATAAATATTAGCCTGTGTTTCCATAATTACTAATAATTATATACTTCACTTATCTCTGCAAAAGACAAATAATCTTGAGGAACAATTATAGGTCATTTCAAGCTTACTCTTAGTGTGGCAAAATTACATGACCTAGACATTAGAAATTAGCAGACACTCCAGAGCTCAAGTAAGAGGATGAGAAATAAATCCCCTCAAATACAAGGCTTCCCTTGAGTGCTCAGTGACCTGTGGCATGTCTATATATTTTCTCCAAGGAGAAGGCATTAAGAGGGAAATTGATAAACAAGCCTCTTTGGATTTTTGTACATGATGAAAGTCATATTTATATTTGCTGCTCTGAATCATTTCTCAACTAGTTTAAATTTGTGTAAAGACCTTAGGTATGAGCTAGCTCTTCAGATGGCTCAAGCAATGCCACTCAACTTTTTGCCCAAGAGATCACAATCTTGAAGTATTCATAGCACTTTGAGTTTCTGAAAAGAGCAACCTTACGGCAACACCCAAAGGACATTACAGCCCTTAGAGTCTTTGAGAAAAGTTAGTATTTGCAACTTTTAATTAATTATTCCCCTTTGAGACCTGCTACAGAATCTTGGGAGAAAGTGAATCCCTGTGCATGAAATATTAGGTGTCTAGATAATGGCCTCTACCACAAACGGGCTATTATTTGATCCAACTAACCCATCACATGCAAATGGTAAGAGTGAAACCAGATCTGAGCAGGTTCTAGAGGCAAGGGGATGTTGCAGAAGTTGTTGATTTGCACTGTTAGCCTTCTGGATTCCTATACTGCCCTCATCTCAAACCTCTGATATCATGAGGAGCTTGCCAAGACAAGCTTACTGAGGGAAAAGAACCCATTGGTTTAGATCTGATATATGTGATGTCAGGGCCCTGATCATATGTCAGTTGCTGAGGCTATAAAGCTCCACTTGGCATGGCCTTGAGAACAATAGAGGAGAAAAATCTTTCTGGAAAAAAAATTTAAAGGTGTACTGGACCTTGTCATTAATTTTCCCTGGAGGAGAGGTGGCTTTAATTGTGACATGAACAAGTTCATAAGTACATGCTCGCAGACATAAATTAATAATTTGTACTGGTAACTGAGACCTGAAATATGAAAGATTAGAAGATCATTAATGAAGAAGTAAGGATATACATCATGGATTGGTCTGAATGTGAGAATGTTTGTCTTTCATGTTAATGGTCATTAGAAGCACCTCATCCAGGAAGGATCTTTCTCCAGCCACCTTCATTCTTACCACAGCAGCAGGTTTGGAGGCTACTCATGTCTATACTGAGGGGGTTGACCCTCTCTCTAGATTGACTACACTAAACTCTTGCCATGATGGGTGAGCTAGTAATTTTCCCTCTCTAGGTAGATAGTTTTATGAATTTGCATTAACTTCTCTTGATGTTTCTCAACCATCTTGCCACTGACAGTATTACCATTAATGGAAACATCTAATAACCAATGATATCCCACATTACAGTCCTTTTGACCAAAAGGAAATGAGTTCACAGTGGAAAAAAAAAAGTAATACAAATGCTCAAAGGAAGGACTCCGTAGTTATAGTACACTGGATTACTCTCCATCCATTTTCAGGATCCTCCCTTGCCAGAAATCCTATATCTACATTCTGTTAATCCATGTAAAGCCAAAAATACATGTGAATGGAAGTAATCGTGTGACTTCCAAGCAGGAACTTTTAAACCACGTTGTATTTTTCCTGTCATGAGACCAACCATACTCAAAAAAAGAAGTGTTCCATCTGCCTGGATCTTTGAGTGAAGATACTGAGAAGCACAGTTGCAATATCCCAGAGTAAGAAAGAAACCTTCGTTGCCTATTAGTGCAGCATTATATGGATTATGCTGACTGATAGTCTTTTCTTACCATGTGTCCCACCACTTAGAGGCAGTGGTGCTCTAGAAAATATATAATTAGTTACAGTGCCAGGTGGAGTATGCCTTTCAGGAAGAAAATGTATTCAAAACCAGTGACCAATGAGTTTATTGTACATTTTCTTCATAACAAGTTTAGACTACTGAGGAGTACATGTGAACAGATACAAACAAACTACATTTTTTTTTGCCATCTCTCTGGTGCCAACTTTGGTTGTTTTAAAGCAGGAATGCTCAATCTCCTGGCCAGGGACTGATGTCAGTCCATGATAACTGGGCCACAGATCAAGAAGTAAACAGCAGAAAGCAAGTGAAGCTGCATCTGTATTGAAGCTGCAACCTTATTACTGCTTGAGCTCTACCTCCTGTCAGTATTAGATTCTCATGGGAGCATGAACCCTACTGTGAAATGCACATTCAAGGGGTATAGTGCACTCCTTATGAGATGTAATGTCTAATGTTCTAAGGTAGAGCTGAGGCAGTGATGCTAGCACTGGAGAGTGTCTGCAAATATAGATTAACATTAGCAGAGAAGTTTGACTGCACAGAGATCATAATAAATCAATTGCTTACAGACTCATATCAAACTCATATCAGTGAGTGACAAGTGATGATTAAACTGCATTTGGTGGCAAGCTTTATATTAGCAAGATTTACAGTAAGCTGATGTTTTTCAGTTGTACAGCACATCTCCTGGCAGGCTTTAAATCAGAATCTAGCACTTATTTTAGTCTGTGAATGATCCATTATTTTATTTACCATTTCTGTCAGCTCCTTTTCCTGCACTTCACACTTGTTTCAGTTAGTTTTGGTAAGTCCACAGGCTCTCATTAGTCATAGTGAGTAAAAACAACAAATGTCACAGGAGACTGTCTTTGAAGAGAGGGAAAGACATGGAAAACTGTCTTCCATAAAACTGGTCCCTTGTGCCAAAAAAGCTTGTAAATGATGAGAGAGAGATAGAGAGAGAGGGGGAAGAGGAGGGGAGGGGGAGAGAGAGAGAATGTTTAATAAGAAAAAGAATAGCAATTTCCCCAGGGGGAACAGCAATAGCTTCATTAATTTAGAAACTGAATATACCATCTGGACATTGAATTGGAAGCTGAATATACCAGCTACATTTTTAGTTTCACATCCACTGGATTAACAGACAAAAGAGGAATTATAGTTTTCCATGGTGATGGATCTATCAAAATTGTGGGTGTTTGCTGTTAATGGTGGAAGTAGATAAAATTAGAGACACTATTCCTGGTCCTTTTCCTTCCAATCTATTCAATGGTTCCAGTTTCCCCAGCTTTGGCTTTCCAGTTCTCCTGCACAGAAATCCTACAGTGTTTTCACTGGAGCCTTGTGCAAATACAATGTCTAGCTCTAGGATAAGAGACACAGAAGTAGGAATTTCCCTTCACTAAGTTCTCTTCAGTTTTCTTTCCACAGTGTCCTCCCTACCAAGTTTTGTCTGCTTCTGTTTACTGTCCAGAGCCCTCAGGTACCTACTTTTTTAGTGTCTAGATTTTTAATATCTAGTTGTTTTCGATGGGAAAATCACAGAACACAGTCATTTTAAGAACTCTGTAATTAAATCTATTTAAGTGGGACATTTGCAGAACTAAACAGATTGAATGGAAATTACCCAGAGATCCTGGACATGGATATAGATATAGTAACTCTTGAAACCTTTGTCCTTGGGATATTGTTTTATTAATTAGGTTCCATATAGGAGATTTCAGGGGAAGGAGATTACCATAGTAATAGGAATAAGGAGGCATGCAAGTTGTGGGAAGCTGTACTAGTCAGCTTTCCTAATGCTGGACAAAACACTTAGCATCCAAAACTTTAAAAGAAATTTATTTGGCTCACATTTTTACAGTTTTAGTCCATGGTTTTGTGGCTCTGAGGCAGAGATATCATGGTGGAAGGGCATAGAAGAGCAAAGCTTCTGGTTTCCATGGCATCCGGGAAGGAGAGCAAAGGGACTGTGTTAGAGAGGAAGGGATGAGTGACCAGATGTTTTACTCAGGGTCACGTCTCTGTGACCCAAATAAACACACTCAAAAGTGTGCTATACTAATCCCCTGGACAGTTCTCAAGCCAATAAACTTGACAATTAAGTTTAAACTTTACAGAAGCCAAAGAGAAGAATTTTACTCCATTTTGTCTTCTTTTGTCACATAGTAGGGGAAATACCATATGATTTTGGGGAATTTTCTACTGGGTATGTCCTAGGGAGGCAGGAATTTGACTTACAACAAAAGCCAAAATGGGAGCTGTTCTCCATCTCTTGAAGACTAGAATGTCCTGGACCCAGGATCTGCTCATAAGAAACTTTTATCCAGCATTTTAGATATTTTAGGATTTTAAACTACAAAGATGAGCAGATGATATATTTGAGTGGTAAAGAAACTGCCTCGTGTGCACAAGACTCTGGGTTTGATCTCCAGCAGAAAAGAAGAAAGAAAAGAAAAGAAAGCAAGCAAGAAAACAAGAAGGAAGGAATAATACTCCAGAAAAACATAAGGATATTTTGATATTATTCAAAGTGACAACTACTCAGGTTGGTGTCTAGCAACATTGCTGGCTGGTGGCCTATTGTGTGGCACTAATGGTAACATATTAATCCTATTCTTTGCATGGTGGGATCTTAGCTGTAGTTTTCACTATCTTCTCTTAAGTCTTGGGTATTATTACCTGAGCCTGGTTTTCCAGGTTTTGCTGTGATTCTGAGAAAAAACTCATAACCTTTCCTTAAAGATCTTCAAAAACTATTGGCTTATCTTGTTTATTATTAGGAAACTGTGTGACGCATTTCACAAGATTATGATTTTCCACTCCTGGGTATATTTTCTCATATGTGATTGGAAAGTTCTTCTCACCATCTTTCCCATGTTGGGTCTTGCCGGAGTCCAGCTGCGGCAGGGCTAGGGTTTCCCAGAGGTGGTCAGGGAGTCGGCAATTGAGAGACAGAAAACACTGCACACCAGTCTGTGAGTGAATCTGAATCCGCTTTATTTTTTAGAAGCTGGAATATATATTTGCTAACCTTTGGCAGCCACCCCCAGCCCCAAGCAGGAAGCGCCCCAGGCTTAGGGTCAGGCAGGGATAATCCTAAACAATAGGTTTTAACCTCAACCCCAAGCAGGAATCGCCCCAGGTTCAGGGCAATAGGTATCAATTAACATTTTAATCTTGACATTGAGTCAGCCCGGGAAATGCAAGCCGATGTAGTCCGCAGGAGGAAGAGATGTGTGAGATTATTAGGCCACTCCCTACATTGCTTTCCTTATCATTT